>CAUYPK010050390.1:0-55662 GCA_963574355.1 Loris lydekkerianus | reverse complement strand
CAGTGTGTATTGAGTGAAGGATTGAAGGGTGGATGAAAGAGCGTCTAAAGGGAAGACAAGGAGCTCTCGAGAGCTGACCGAATCCATACCAGGACCTCCTGCTACATAACCTGTGTGTCAGGAGCCCTGCCAGCAGCTGCTTGTCTTAAAGATCTCATGGGGGAAGGAAGGTAGGTCCTGGTTAGGTGAGACTGGCCACAGCCCTGGCTGCCTGGAGCCTCCTTCTGCTGTCTATTTGTTCTCTAGAAAAGCTCAATAAATAGACGCCAGAAGGTTCCATGGGGCCCAGTAGACGGCCAGGGCACTCCACCTCCTACTAGCTGATTAGGCCAAGTAGGCACTAGTTAACTGTGGGAAAGGTGAAGGAGATAATTCTGGGAAAGATAGTGTAAATGCCCCAGGTCAAGAGTTTTCATAAATTCATCTGGCCAAAATTACCTCCATATTTAAGATCTTTTAATTTTGAAGAGTAACTATGTTTATTGTAAAAAAATGTTTGAATATAAAGTAAAAAATTCCCTACCTGTGTGTCACCCTAATCCCACACCTTGTGTAAGCACAGCTAACAGTTCTTAGTTTACCCTATTAGGAGTGTTTAATGCATGTGTAACTGGGATAAGAAATGATTAAAATGGGGAGGGTGAAATCAGAAAAGTAGCCTCATTTTTTCTCTAAACCAACCCCTGCCAACCCACTCTGCTTGTCTTTTTGCATAGACCTTAGAAGGTGTTTTGGGTAGATCCTGCAGCATTTCCAAATGTGTCTGGATGTTAACACACTTTTATTTCAAAATGTATTTAAAAGGTCAGGCTGATCAAAATCAAAATTTCCTTCTCACATCTCATTTAAAGCTTCTCTCCCTGCTGAGTGTGGTGGCTCACGCCTGTAATCCCAGCACTCTGGGAGGCCGAGGCAGGTACATTGCTTGAGCTCAAGAGGTGGAGATAGCCTGAGTGAGAGTGAGACCCTGTCTCTACTAAAAATAGAAAGAAAGAAAAAAAAAGACACACACACACACACACACACACACACAAAAAAAAAAAAAACTTAGCTGGGCATTGTGGCAGGCGCCTGTAGTCCCAGCTACTCAGGAGGCTGTGTCAAAAAAAAAAAAAAAAAAAAAAGGAACGGGGATCAGGGGTATGGGATTTGGCTTTTTCCTCCTCTCCTCCACTTTGCCCCACTGAACCCTGGTCCACAAGGACTGGGCTGAGGGGGAGGAAGCAGTTATAGGACAAGGTCTTGCTCAGGAGCAGGTGTGATCAGGTATCCATACCCTGTGGATGGTGCTTATCACCTGCTGGCTTCTTCTTGGGAGGACGGCTCTGTAGGTTCTCCAGATTCCCTCTGCCTAGTACAGGACTTCTGCTCTCTGTCCCCTGAACTGTTTGTTGTGGCAGATGCTCTCTCAGCCTAACAGAGAAACACCTTTCCTCTTCCCAAATGTTACTGGCAGGCAGCCGCCACTCTGGGGCAAGGTCCTATAAAGATGGCTGTTGGCTGGCTGCCTCCCAGAGTGATCACTTAGCGCAGTGGTTCTCAACCTGTGGGTCGTGACCCACAGGACCTGTATTAAAGGGCCGCGGCATTAGGAAGGTTGAGAACCACTGACTTAGCCCATGGGAGTGAATGGCATTGTTGCCCCTGGGGAAGCCTGGAAAAATAGCCTATGTCCACCACGGTTGTGTTTTTTTGCTCCATCCTAACAGGTTATTCTAGCCACCCTTCTGCATTTTCCAGCAAGAAACGGGCACCTCATTCTGTGTCCCTTGGTTCTAGAGAACACAGGTCAAGTTTGTCCGAACGCTTTCTCACCACACTGTTCCAAGAGCAGCCTGGAGGGAGCTTTCTGAGCTTTTAAAGACTAGCAAGTTTTGAGCAGGAGGTGGAATGCTTTTACCCCTCCACTGAATCCCACATTCTCTCTGAGGTTTTTCTCCTTCTTCCTCTCTCATTTGGCACCCTGTGCAGTCTCTCTCACAAGGAGGGCAAATCCCTGGAGCTCTAACACTGTCCGCCCAGCAACGCCTATTCAAGCTCTCCTTCCTCACTCTGAACAACCTCTAATGTCCTCTCAGAGAGTCAGAAGGTGGGTGATGGTAAAAGTCATAATGTGAAGTTTTGCTAACCTTTCAGCTAGTCCTAATGGGTAAGATAGCACCTCTATTTTGAACATGGGGGAACACGTTACAGTTATCAATGTTGAAACCTCAGCCCAGATCTGAGACAACGGGGCAAGGGCATTTAGCAACACACTATACACACACACTTCTGCATGTCATAAATCCTTTTCTTAACCTCAAATGGGACTATACTATGCTTATTGCTTTGGAACTTGTTCACTTAAGAACACAGATCGGACACATGGCATTGTCAGTACATATGGATTATTATATCTTTTTAATGGTTTAGAGCAGTGGTCTCCAAACTTTTTGGCACCAGGGACTGGTTTCATGGAAGACAATTTTTACATAGATTGGGGGTGTGGGGTGGAGATGGTTTGGGATGATTCAAGCACATTACAGCTCCACCTTGGATCATTAGGCATTAGATTTTCATAAGAAGCGCAGGACCTAGATCCCTAGAACATGCAGTTTACAGTAGGGTTTGTGCTCCCATGAAAACCTAATGTTGCCCCTGATCTGACAGGAGGTGGAGCTCCAGTGGTGATGCCAGGGACAGGAACGCTGGTAAATACAGAGGCTTTGCTTGCTTGCCTGCTGTTCACCTCCTGCTGTGCGACCCAGTCTGTGGGTGTTGGGGATAGCAGGTTTAGAGGAATGCACTGTACAGCCATCTCCAGATTTCTGTTATTGCAAAGCAGTGCTAAAATAAATAGTCTGTGTACACATCTGGAAGTACATTTGCAGGCTAAATTTCTAGAAAGAGAGTCATTCTGAATTCATAAGTAGGATTTTAGCATATCTTGCCAAATTGTCGATTTTTTTTTTTATCAGTATGCGTTCTAACCCTTAGGATGTGGAGTGTCCATTCTCCACACCTCTGCCAATCACTAATTGAAGAAGCATTTAAATGTTTGTCAATCTGACAGGTAAAAAAACTGGTATATTTGTGTTATTTTAGTTTGTATTCAATAATGAACACGGCTGAACTTCTTTCCAAATGTTGACTAGCCTTTTACATCTTTTTTTCTGAGTTGCCGGTTTATATTCTCTGCTCATTTTTGTATTCATGGCTTTCATATTGATTTTTAAAGAGTATGTCATATGTTAAAGACTTTTGCCTTTTTCAAGGTAATGCAAATACAAAACATGTCCAGTTCTTCTTTGTAGGTTGGCCTTATGTGTATCTTTTATTTTTTTCATGTAAAGAAGTTTTACATTTTTATGTGATAAGTTCATCAGTTTTTCCTTTCTAAGATCTAGATTTTATGACATTCTTAGATTAGGAAAATATTCACCCATTTTTTTCTAATGTTTTTATGACATAAATTTTTTACATCTAAGTTACTGATCCTTGTGGAATATGTTTTATGGTAAAACATGAACTCATTTTCATCTAACAAAGTGGACTTTATACCTTCTGGATTTCTCCAACTCCTCTTTATCTTCTTCATACACTGGATGAAAATCCACGGCCCTCTTTAACCACAGACTTCTACACTGTTAGAGGCAAAAGCAAGTAACAAAGGCAAATTGTGTACATGTGTTAAATAATGCCCACTGCCCACTTTCCAGGAATCTTAGCCTGAATTTTCTGGTCATTGGTGTATTGGACCTGTGGTTATTTTCATGGCAATTGTGATGCTTTTTCAGATCAGGTGATGAAATAGGCAAGAATATTTACTCCTCCCCATCTTTATAGTAGGTGCCAGAAGAGAGGAAGTAATAGGCCCAAGGTCACAGAGCAAATTAGGGTGTCGAAATCCAAAGTTTGGAGCCATCTGGCCTGTTGCACTAATCACTGGATAATATCTCATGCACAGGTAGAGAGCATTCTTCTTATTGCATCACTCACTAAATTACATAATCCACAACAAAAACAGCCAGAGGGCAGTGGACAGGGTAAAGCTTAGTCCGTTGAAATGCGCAGCTGTTTCAGCAAATTGGGAAAATGGCCTACTCATGGAGATCGTATATAATAATTGACAATGTGAGTCAGACTTGGGCATCAGTCAAGATTAATCTTATCCTCTTAATGAAATTGCTGATTGTTTTGACTTGTTCCTCTCTGCCTGTTCCAAGTTGCCTGACAGTGTGTTACAGAGACAGTCTTGCTGGTCTGATGCTCTGCTCTCAAATGCTAAATTATGGAGTCCATTAAGGAGTTCAGAAGATCTGTTTGGAGAGGCAGGAATCCAGTAAAGCTTCTAATTTTTCCATGATGACTGATGGATTTGGAGCACTCTTAAGGGGTGGCTGTATAATGCTAAGTGTTTAGCGTGTGCCAGCTTTGTCACCTTA
The DNA here is from genome assembly GCA_963574355.1 of Loris lydekkerianus. Taxonomy (NCBI): domain Eukaryota; kingdom Metazoa; phylum Chordata; class Mammalia; order Primates; family Lorisidae; genus Loris; species Loris lydekkerianus. Next base: position 51,238 of record CAUYPK010050390.1, on the reverse strand, counting down.
CATGAACTCTGTAACTACCTTTTGTTCCAACTTCATCTTCACAGGCTACCAAGAGCAGTGGGGTGCAGGGGATGGGGGTGGGGGGCTGCTGCCTCCCAGGGAAGAGGATTTCTGACTTTGGAAGCAAGGAGAAATGGGAGGGAGTGTGGGCAGAGGATGGGGAGGCAACAAAGAAAACCTGCCTGTGTCTTAATTACTTGGCTTATTCCCTGCTTGGGTTTCATAGGTCATTGGATTTCTTCCAGAAATGTTGTTTTGCAAAGGATGTGTGGAGTAAAGCTGGCCTGCTGGTGAATAGGATACTGCGTCCCAACAACAGGACATGGGCGAGTTCAGCTCCAGGAGGATACCTGTGCCCAAAATGGTGGGGAGAAGTCGGAAACGATCTCTGTCTGACCAGCTGCTATTTTCTCTAAACTCAAGTGGTTCTGGGGATTGGCCCCAGCACTTCGTCATACTGGGAGATTGTGTTTAATCTTAGGTGCCTGAAGTTCTTCAGTTAGTCTGTGGTTTATGCGGTTAGTGCTGACAGCACCAGCTAAGTTGGAGTTACAGGCAGTGATTGTGTTTGTCATAGAAATGGTTCATTCCTTGATGTGCTTTCAAGTGCTGTGTCCTGTGAATCCTGTTGGCAAGAAAACCATCCTCCACCCTAGTACTTAGTTAATAAATATGGCTTGAAATGCAGCCAAAAATGCATGTTTGCTGTGCTGTTAGATTTCTTCTTGAAAGGAAAAAACTCTTCTGAATGTGATGCACAAAAGATTCTATTAATTAAGAGACGTTATAATGTCTCTCTATAGAATAAAGAAAAAAATAACAGCCTGCATTGCTACTCCACTGGTTCCTTTGTTGGACGAAGTTTATTGCTTTTGCTTCTAGCAAAGAAATTGCTGCTCTGACCCCTCGATTGTCCCTTTATCCTCATGCTGTGCACACACAACTACTCATGAATGTCAACAAGACTTATGAGTGCATATCCGGTGGGGTGGAGGCAAGGGGACTAGATCCCAAAGTCAACATCTTTGCAATACATTCCAAGATGAAAAGTCCCATTACTCTTCAATGACTCCGGCAGAAAACAAAGTAGGGCATTTAGGACACAGGTTACAGATGAAATAGAAAGTTTCATTTTTTTCCCTGAATTATGTTCATATATGCAGATCCTGAAACGTTTTACATCAAACTTGTCCCTAGGTAGAGTAGGGTTATTGGTGTGCACTTGGAATTTCTAAAAAGTAATTTAAATTTCCAGAAAGCTAAAAGGGAAAAGAGCAGCAGCCATGAAAGCAGGAATCAGGTGCTAAGATTCTGAAACACACAGGAGAGGGAATATTCAGAAGAGGAGGTGGGTGTTGGACGAAGGAGCTAGGGAGGGGCCTTCATGTTCTGAAGAGACAGAGAGAATTCTTAGCTTGTTTCTGCCTTTAATGGGTCTGTAGGTAGATTGAGGAGGGCTCCAGGGCTCTGAGGAAGACCTAGCCTCAATTCAGAAATCAACATCCTAGACCCCTCCTAATCTGTGGCAGTACACGGCTGCTGTCCTTTGTAAGATGTGCTGTCTATTCTGGGCACTTCTGCAGCTCTATACCCCACCCTTCTCCACTCTGGCCCCATGTGGCTGACGTCTATGGACTGAAACAATGGGCTCCCTTGCCTCTGGCTTCTTTTTGGGTTTGGCTAATGTTGGGGATTGGCGAGAAGTCCGAGGGCAGCAGGAAGGAGAGGTGGATCAGCTTTTTCCCTGCTGCCTTTGTTGCCAGGCCTCAGGTTGTTGGTTGTTAGTGGCTGTGTTCCTCTAGAAAAGGCCATAGCTCTTGTTGGAGCCCTCACCAGCATCCAGCAACCACATCCTTCCCCTGCTGTTCAGGACTAGGATCACTGACGACTTCCTTCTTTTGCTATCCCAGGGATGCTTCACCATGTCTCCTGGGCTTTCCTTAATCACTCTTACTCTATCTTTGACACTCTTCAAGTGAGCCATCTGTTTTCTGCTACAATGACGACAGGTACCTCTATCCATGTCAGCAAGGCTGCCTGGATCCAACAGGCATACTGTAGAGCATCCTGGGTTTCTTGTAGCTCTTTTACCTTTAGAGATGTTGTTCCCAGGTCTTCATTATAAACTGGCACTTTGTGCTGGGTTTTACCTCTGTCCTCTGGCTATGTTAGCTGTTAAGTGGTGAATTTGACCTCTCTGGTCTGACCCTTGCTTTTGATAATTTAAGTAAGTGCTTTCTGTGAGTCAGGTATGATGCTGAGCTTTTTGCCTATATGTATTATTAAATCTTCACAGTAAATAGTTACTATCTTTATCCATATTTCACAAAGGTGAAAAAGACTCTCTGAATAGTTGCTGGCAGTCACACAGCTGGGGAGAGCAGGGATTCAAATCCTGTTCTGCTCTAAACCACTAAGCCCTGAAGTAGCTGATCCTCTGGCTTAGATCTCAAAACTAACTATAATTGTGTGCCACATTTCTCTAGACATTGGGGCTTATCTTGTGTTTTCTAAACCCAAGGGCATCTTAGCTTTTCAAACTACACACTGGGCCTCTAGTCCTGGCCCATCTCCCACTTCTCCCTGTCTCGAGTTTGGTTTTATTTTATTTTATTTTGAGACAGAGTCTCACTCTGTCACCCAGACTAGAGTACAGTGGTATCATCATAGCTCACTGCAACCTCCAACTCCTAGGCTCAAGTCATCCTCCTGCTTCAATGTCCTGAGTAGCTGGGACTACAGGGCACCTGCCACCATGCCTAGCTAGTTTTGCTATTTTTAGTAGAGACACGGTCTTGCTTTTGCTCAGGTTGGTCTCAGCTTCTGACTACAAGTGATCCTACTGCCTTGGCCTCCCAGAGGGCTAGATTTCAGGTGTGAGCTACCTCAGTCAGGTGATTTCTGTTTTAATTTGCTAGAACTGCCATAACAAAAGGCTCCCTGGATGGTTTAAACCAGGCGTCCTCAAACTGAGGCCTGTGGGCCACATGAAGCGGTGTGAATTGTATTTATTCCCATTTTGTTTTGTTTAATAAGATATGTGCAGTGTGCATAGAAATTTGTTCATAGTTTTTTTTTTTTAAACTATAGTCCGACCCTCCAACGGTCTGAGGGACAGTGAATTGGCCCCCTGTTTAAAAAGTTTGAAGACACCTGGTTTAAACAATGGAATTTATTGTTCACAGTTGTGGAGGCTGAAAGTCCACGACCAAGGTCCTGGCAAGGTAGGTTTTATTTTGAGGCCTTTTTTCTTGGCTTGTAAGCAGCTGCCATCTCTCTGTGTGTATGTACACATGACCTCTTCTTTGTACCATAAGAGGCTCTTTCCATTCCCTTAATCTGTTTCTCTTCTTGGATACCAGTTCTCTATCAGATTAGGGCCCTACCTCTGTGATCTCACTTAACCTTTATTACCTACTTGTAAGCCCTATCTCCAAATACAGACACACTGTGGGTTAGAAATTCAACACATGAACATCAAGAGAACACAGTTCAAACCATAACAATCTCTCTCTTTAGGAATCTGGATTTAACTTTGATTCCTGATCCATCATGGTCAAAAACAAAAATCAGATCCTTTATGATATGAAAAAAAAAAAATCCTCTCTTCCTCATACCTACAAGGTAATGAATCTCCCCAAATGCTTATAAATGAGTTTAAAATCTTAAAAAGCAATTCCAGCATTGGAAAATATCACTTATACTCAGTTTACACTACACACACATGAGAACCTTGGTCGAATATTTGAAGCATCCTATCCTTACTTCAGGCAAAACAACATAGCATCATCATCCTAGGAAGATACGGTCTATGTTATAGTTAACATTCTGTGTTGAACTTGTACATTTCTGAAGGGGTCAGGGTTTATTTCTACAGCATGAGAACAGCATGGAGAGGAGAGAGCTACCAGCTAGGGCTAAAAAAATGATCAGAAGTACTTAATTAAAGGAAAGAAAGAGGAAAGCTGTGAGGGTAGAGAGGCGGGGTGGATGAAATGTTTTGTCCATTGATAAACATATTTTCTTTGATAGATGATAGGATAAAAAAAGTGGTCACATAAGCAGTTTATCTCCCTTTTCCTACCTCCATTCTTTTTCCATTCCCTTAAATCTAATCCATTTATCTGTTTCAGCTCAGTCTTACTTCTAGAGAAGAAGATAGATTTGCTATCCACATTGGACTTGATTGGAGTTAGCTATCTCCTGAAGAAGTTAGCCCTCGATAATAAAGATTCTTCAAATTTCATGTTGTCTCAACTTCTAAATATCTGGCTAATCTGGTGGAAATACCATAGTTTTCCAGGAGAGCAACACTTCATTTGGAAAAAGGAAAATTAGTACTTTTTTTACACATAGAGAAAAAAGCTGGAGAATGTTATTTGGAATGATTTGCCCTTGTGTCTGGTGATATGGTGTGTGTTGTTTTGTTACAGCGTAGAAAGGGAATCTGCCAACATTAGAGGTACTGGCTGTTGGGGTGGAGACGTACCTCAGAGAAGCAGTCCAAGCCACTCATGTCTCTTCAAAGTCATGGTTTTGTGTTTTGCCTGAGGCACTACTAGAAAGAAAGAAAACATATGGGGTCTCTGGACCATTCCAGGTGCGGGGCAAGTTACAGGCTTCTGGGATGCGTGAGATGGAACACCTTGCTGAGACACACTGATGGAAGGTTTAATACTCCAATGTGTCTTAATGCTTCTGGTGTAGAAAATCCGCCTCTGTTATTACTCTTAACTTTTCAAGAAGCAAAGCCCATGACCTCTCTCAGGAACTCTTCTTTACAGATCTATCATGTCAGCTAGTTTTCTACAATTAACTCCAATCACTTAGGCTAAGTCTAAACCCATTGTCTCTATGGTAAAGCTAAAAGGCAGCTAGTCTGCATGATGATCCTTGCCCTTGAAAACTTTCTTTCTTTTTACCAAAAACTCTGCCCTTCTTTGAGTTATAAAAGAAAAAATATAAAACAACAAAAAGGTGAGACATTAGATCAAATGCCTTTAGAAAGTTACTTTATACCCTCTGGATTCCCTGATTTTTCCCTCTTGCTTACCTTTTTTGGATATATAGACAATAACCTCTCATTTTTTTTCTTCATGAACAGAAAGGAGGGGTTGTGTGAATTAGAAACGCCAATGATTAACGCCCTGGAACAATTATGACTTGGCATCACAAATGCATTCAGCCTTTGTGCAGCCTATCCTACCTCATTTGATATAATACATAACTCCTGTCTCTTCACACCAGCACAGAAGTATCATAGGGAAGTTACTTACATGAGAAGTCTTTTTTTTCCTGTCTCTCTCTCTCTCTCTCTTTCTTTTTAGTGATTGTGGGGAAAGAGTTTCAGCTTTTGGATGTTGGCCTTCATAACTTCCTTATTGAAATTGTGAAGTTTCAAAGTTAATGTTTGCTTCAGGGAATTTCCTTGACAAACAAAGAGTTCTTGCCTTATTCTTCCAAGGTGGGAAACATTCAGGGAGGGAGGTCTCTCATACCTCTTCGTAGAACATCTACTCTAGAATGTGGGACCTAAGGTGGTCTGTGGGAAGTGGGACTCCTGAGGAACTCAAAGCCCAGCGGTGCCTTTTCTAAAGCTTTGCTTTGTCTGTTCAGAAGCTGTCATGTTTGAGCTAGTGCCCCAGCACAGAGATGCCATGAGAAGCTGTGGAAGCAGCTGTTCTCTCTATCCTTGGCATTAGGCAAAGTGCTCTCTCCCAACTGGAAGGGTCACAACCTTATTCATTCACCTGCACCTGTAATGGTTGATTTTATGTGTCAACTTGGCTAAGCCATGGTACTTGGATATTTGGTCCAACATTATTCCAGATGTTTCTGTGAACGTATTTTTTAGATAAGATCAACATTTAAGTCTGTAGAGATTGAGTAAAGTAGATTACCTCCCCTCCATGATGTGAGTGGGTCTCATTCAATCAGCTGAAAGTCTTAGAAAAAAGACTGATCTCTCTCAACAAGAGAATTCTGCCAGCAGACCTCAGCAGACCCCTTCAGACCAAATCACAACTCTCTAGGTAGCCTACAGAGTTTGGATTTGCCAGCCTCCTTAACTTCACAATCATGGGAGCCAATTCCTTAAAATCAATCAATCTTTCTTCCCACTTCTGTCCCCCACACCCTCTGTTTATACATGTATCCAATGGCATCTGTTTCCCTGGAGAACCTTGGCTAAAGAAGCATTGAACAAGTCTTAAAACTGGTTCTTAAAACTTAATTAGAAGCCTACTCATGGGAGGTAGTCATTTGCATTATACTGGATATATTGACAGTATTGTGCTTTTCAGGCTATTCCACATGAAACTGATATGAAATGCACAGTCATAGGAGAAAACTCAGGTGTAGTGATTTCTTCTCTACACCTTGGCTTTCTTTCTTTTTTAATTTTTTTCAGAGACAGAGACTCACTTTGTCACCCTAAGTAGAGTGCTGTGGTGTCACAGCTCACAGCAACTTCCAGCTCTTGAGCTTAGGCAATTTTCTTGCCTTAGACTCCCGAGTAGCTGGGACTACAAGCGCCCTCCACAACGCCCGTCTATTTTTGTTGTTGTTGTTGTTGTTGTTGTTGTTGCAGTTTGGCTGGGGCCGGGTTTGAAACCGCCACCCGCAGTAGATGGGGCCGCTGCCCTACTCACTGAGCCACAAGTGCCACCCAACACCTTGACTTTCTACAATCCATGATCTTATTATTTCTGTGCTTAAAATTCTTTACTGATTTCAAAAAAAGGGGTCAAAGATTTCAAAAGCCAGATACAGTGGCTCACATCTATAAACCTAGCACTCTGGGAGGCTGAGGTAGGAAAGTGACTTGAGGCCAGGAGTTTGAGACCAGCCTAAGCAAAAGATAGAAAAAATTATCCAGGCATGGTGGTACATGCACGTAGTCTCAGTTATTTGGGAGGCTGAGGTGGAAGAGTTGCTTGAACCTAGGAGTTTGAGGTTGAAGTGAGCTATGATCACATGCTATGATCAAAATAAGACCTTGTCTTCAAAAACAACAATAACAACAACAAAATACACACAATTATCCAAATGGGGACACCTTGACACCTCCCCTTCTAGCTCCATATTCCTCTCTCCTCACCTTGCTTGGGTGCCATGCCTCCCTCTGCTGCAGGGCCGTTGAACTTGCTGATCTCTGCCTGGAATATCCCCTAAGACCCCACTGCCCAGGGAACCACCCACAACTCTACCTGGCTTATCTTTCCCCATTTTTAGATTTAGCTTAAATATCACTTGCTTAAGAAAGTCTCCTTAGTTTCCTGAGTGGGACTGATAAGCTCTCAAAAGAGCATACACCTTTCCTTTGTAACACTTTCCATGTTGTGATCCTACCTTTTTATTTTTGTTTGGGTTATATTATTTGATTCAAGTTTGTCTCCCTGACTGACCTAAACTCTACCAGGGCAGGGCTTGTATCTATGACTCCAATGCCTGTGTGCTTGGCACATTGTGAATGCTCCCTAAATAATTATTGAGTAAATAAATGGATGAATTCTAAAAACCTACACCCTTTATAAATGAAGTGTTATTTTCACTGGTTGATAGTTGAGGAAAGCAAGATTGATATAGTATCCTGGTCACATAGCTGCAAAACTGATATTCAACCCTAAGTCTGTTGACTCAGAGCCTGTGCAGTTTTCACTGCAGAAATCTGCCTTTCTCTACAGTCTGCTGACACCAAAGGCAACACTTCTGTCTGTGGACTTCTCTTATTGCCTCATCCATAAAAGCACATCCAATCTTGACACTAATAAGAGAAAAGAGATAGCTATCTCTGTACTTAAATCTTACATCAATTCTCTAGAAACCATGGTACCTGTTGCTTCCAAATAATTGAGCATCAGAGTAAAGTGTATCACTTGAGGGTGAGAATAGTGTGTACAGAATTTTCTTTAGCTTCAGATTTTAGAGGGTATTTCAATGCCTGGTGGCATGAAGGGGAGAATCAGACAAAACATATACCACTTTCAAATTGTATCATAAACAGAGATTTAAATTCCCAGTCTTCTACTTTTATGTAACTTGAAGATATTTTAGATACAATTTTAGAGAACATTATAATTGATTTTTAATTGATTCCTAAATGGTAATACTAAAACCCGTCCGAGTTGTCAAGTAGATAATTTCACTTCATTTTAGAAACACAACAGCTTAAGAATTGTGCAACCTTTGTCAAGTGTCATGTAATAAGCAGGCAGCTTACAGACAGAAAAGCTTGCAAAAAATCGAATCAAAATGGTCTTACAGGGCTGTCTCCTGAATATTAGACCCACAGGGCAGTTTCACAGCTAAGTCTGAAAGACTTGACAAAACAGGGTTAGACTGGAAGTGCTGACACAAGCCCAGTGGACAGAATGGTCTCACTATATTGCTGTAACAATCTGAGAAAAAAAATGAAAAAAAAAAATTTTGTGTGTGTGTGTTAATCTTCAAGCTGCTTCTACGTGACTTGAGACTATGCCACTGAAACCAATGTACGTGGGCCATGTAAATCATGTGTACATTCCTTACAAATAGGGCCCTTGATCACATTCCTACCAATTATGTTGTTCTCGAAAAGATCTGAACTAAGTCTTAACATGTTAAGAATGCTCAGGGGAAAAAAAACCCAACAGTGGAGAATTTTGCTTCTCTGTTATAAAAATAGAAGAAAGAGGGGCTTATGGGAACAGCAAGTCAAGACTTTTTCCAGGCAACTTCTACTGAGGTAAAGCAACTGATATACAAGTTATTATTAGATGAACCTAGGGTTAACTTGATGGCAGAAAGCTAAAGGTAATTTAGGAAAAACTATTCAGCTAGTATCTACTCTTCCATAGGATTTTTTTTTTTTTCCTAATGACATTGATCTTACCCTGGGCTGAATAGCAGACATTTGCCTTTTTGTTCTACGTTCTATATCTGCACTGCCCTCCCCCCCCCCCCCCAAGCTCCTTAGACTTGGGTTGCCAGAGGACAGAAAATATGTTTTATTATTCTTTTAATTTTGGATAGTACTCAGGAAAGTGAAATGAACAGAGCAAATGCATTATCCCATTAACTAATTTCAATACTATTTAGTAACCAGAGACTGCAGTGTATGGAAGAGAGGTGGAGGAAATAGGTCCTGGCAGACAAAATCATGACAACTCTTGAATTTTTGAGAGCCACCTGGGTCTGAGAGTCTTGGTGTGTTTTATTATTAGCCTCTTGAACACTGACGCCCTTTGCCTTGGACCAGGGAACTTGCCAAATCAAGTTGGCAGCATGGTTTACTCTTTACATCAACCTCACACAGGCTGTGCAGTCAGGCACACTGAGATTTGAATCCCAGTTTTGCCAGTTCCTGGCTGTGCGACCTTGGGCAGATTTCTCAATCTCTCTAAGGGAAATAGTCTAGACGAATTCCAGAGGTGAATGCCTATGCCTGGCAGGGGTTTCATGTGTCCCCAGCATTTGCGTAGGCAAGCTAGGTTCATTTAAAGGCCATACAAGGGACTGAATGAAAGCCATAAGTCATCTCTTGGGTAGAGCATCTGGAGAAGACTAGGCCGTGTAGTTTTGTCTAGGACTTTGACATTAGTTATCTTAATTTTACCCGGGAAAGCAGAGTAGAGCCCAGTGATCAGCCATTATGACTTGATCTGCAGAATCGTTAATCTTGCACACTGAGGTTTCACTGGCAATCATGCAAACACAACATATATAATCCTGGAACGCTATTGCTGAGGTTGTTTCTGGCAATGCCAGTATTATCTCCACACACACCCTTGAAGTGTGACGAACTGTGGAAACCCCCAGATGTTGCTTCCTCCATGCTGATCCATGATAGGAAGTTACCCTTGCTATATGCTTCTAGGATTTTTAGGCCTGGGGAAATGGAATTATCTAACATTTCTGAGAAGTCCACGTGAATCACTCTAAAAGTCTGAGATTTCAGATTAGATATTGGCGTTTCATATCATAAGCCCCACCTCGCACAGTTTAGAGCTCTCTGTGTGTATTGATATAGCCGATACTGTGTCGCCAGTTGCACACAGATGTGGTGGCTATTCCTGTGGAGACACTATCCTTATTTACAGACTGTTAAAAAGAAGACCTTGAAATGAAGCTTCTTGCCCAAGGCCATGAAATAAGTATATAGCAGAAACAGAAGTCATAGGATTTTAGGTACAATTGGTTTGATGTCCCTGAAAGGTCTTTTCAGAATTGGAAAGTGAGGAAGCTGGAATGCAGCAGTCTTCCTCTTTCGACCCTGTGAAATGGGTTGCATCATCTGACTCTCTGAAAGTAAGTTTACTTAAAAAAAAAAAAAAAAGAGTGGGGATTTTCATTAAAAAGGATGCAGTATTTTAGCAACACTGCATGATTTGGTGAATCACTTCACTGATTACTTACGTAACAGGTATTTCCCTCAGGCCATGCTAGTCATGGGACAGAGCTGGGATGTCCTACTGGAGCAAATTGATTTTTCTGCTCCCCTTGCCCATGACTTGTGGGAACTTCTATCTCAATCCAGTCCTTTCCTCTGCTCAGACAGGGGCGGGGAATCCCTGAGGGGGTGGTGGGTATTTAGGAACTGCAGTCTTTCCCACACATTTCATCTCTGTGTCTGACAACACCAGTGTTTCCTGACCCAGCCACAGGCCACAGAAACATCTTCCAGTCTTCCCTGCCCTGTCTCTGATGCCCACATGTTACACGTGACAGTGCAGAATGCTTTTATTCTTTCTTTATTTCCAGGGGATGTGGCCTTTCTCTCCTACAAGGCAAGGGGGATGATTGCCCTACACCCAGGGATCCCTCTCAGATGATTCTCTTCTTGAAACAGCCTGAGGTGGCCAGTCCCACCTTTTTCTCTTCTTGAAGGACCTAAGTTCCTAAGAATCAGTCTGGTTTATCTTCTTTTCTTTCCTTCCTGACAGTCTCTGGATCTCCTCCTCCAGCAATTTCTTCCCACTTCCATCAGTAGATTACTTCCAAAATAGAACCAGCAGGGGTTTTTTTATGTTTTTTTTTTTTTTTTGTGAGAGGGTGAAGGAGAGGGGTGGGAGGTTGGGGATGGCTTTTGTTACACTTGCTTGAGTGGTGAGGGATACAGGATAATATATCAGCACATAAAGTGAGAAGGTTATTCAAATCTATTTGTAGCCTTAGCTCCAGCTCCCTACAAGCTTTTTTGTTTGGTTTGTTTTTATATTAATAGGCTTTATTTTTAAGAAAAGTTTTAGATTTATAGAAAATTGAGTTGACAATACAGATAGTGCCTGTGCACATCCTTTCCTCTTAAAGTACTCAGATTTGGGATTCAGGAGCTGCTGGAAAAATAAATGCAATCTTGCAAATAAATTCAACATTTCTAACCTGCAGAACCACTGAGAAGATCAGGGAAATTAATAAAATCAGCATTTTCAGTAAATCATTTGTCATCTTGGCTCCCAAGTAATTTGTAAAGCCAATTCATAGATGTTTTAATTACTGAGCAGTTTTTTATCATTCAGAAAGGAAGCACAAACAGTGAAGACTGTTTATTTTACAGTTTTATTTTCTGAGTTTTTTTAATCTGAGTACCTCAATTAACATCCTTTTTTTAAATTATAAAAGAAGTCTAATATAATTGCGTAGTATTCTACAAATAAGTAGAATTTTCTAGTTGCCTATCTCCTTGTCTAGTTGCTTTTGTTCTGGGTTTCCATTCTAGTCTAGACCATTTTTCCAGAACCACAAATTGATTCTTAAAAGCCACCTGTGGTTGTAGTCCAAGAGCCAAGTGGGAATTTTATTAACTGTATGTGGTTTCATCTTTCTGCAGCTAAATTCCTAATGCCTTTATAGGGCCAGGGAGTTCAGAGTCCTCTCTAATGATCTAGTAATGGTAGAGAAAGCTTGTTGAAAAGGTTGTAAACATTTGTTGATTGATTGTCAACAGAGAAAAAGGCTTTTGTTCCTCCACAGTGGCTGGGGGGAGGGGAAGGAAGGGTGATTTTACATACCCATTTAATTTAGCTTTTTCATTTCTCATGCTTTGAGGCCTTGGATGTGTATTTTAAGAATCAACCTTTTTGTTTCTCTTCCAAATAGAAAAATTAGAATAAAACAGTAATGCAGTCAGTTCTGTGCATTTCCCTGTAACACAGGGAAATGTACAAAAGTCAGTTACCAGATTAGACCAGGCTAAGCACAGTTCTTCATGAATAAGAACGAACTTTTATTTTCAATCCACTGAAGGGAGTAGGTGGAGTAGGCAGCTGCCGATGTCGTGAGATTTGAGCATTACCAAAAGATTTGCCTGCACAAAAATATCTTTCCCCTTGGTCTTTCGTAGATCCTGAATGGCAGCCAGCCATTAGCACGGTTCTGGATAAAGACATTTTTCTCTATTTGGTGCCATTAAAATGCATACCTATTCCTTAGGAAAGGTAAATGTTAATGTATTAAAAAGGTTAAAGTGTGTGTGTGTGTGTGTGTGTGTGAACTTTTAATTTTGAAATAATTGTAGATTCCTGTGCAATTAGAAGAAATAATGCAGAGAGATCTATGCCTTTCACCTTGTTTCCTCATCTTGCACAACTATAGTACAGTATCACAGCCAAGAAATTGACATTGATACTGTCTATAGAACTTATCTCATTTCCCCAGTTTTACATGTACTTCTGTGTGTGTGTGTGTGTGTGTGTGTGTGTCTGTGTATTTAGTTCTGTGCAATCTTATCACATGAGTAGATTGGTACAGCCCCCACCATAGTGGAGATAACAGAATATGTGAGATGCAAAACTCATTACAAGTCTCACTAATCTGTTCTCTGTTTCTATAATTTTGTCATTTGAAGAATGTTATAGACATGGAATCAACAGTATGGAACCATCTGAGATTGCCTTTTTTCACTCAGCGTAATTCCTTTGAAAGCCATCCAAGCTGTATGCTTTGATAGTTTGGTCCTTTTTAGTGCTAAGTAGTCTTCCATGGTATGGATGAACCAGTTTGTTTAATCACACCTCCACTGAAGGACGTTCATAATGTTTCTGAGTTTTTGCTATTACAACTTTTCTGTTCCCTTCCTTTGTTTCTCACTTTTCTATTTTTTTTCTTGCCTTCCTGCACATTACTTGAATGATTAAAGGATTCCAACCTGATTTATTTATAGTATTATAAGGGTATTGCTTTATGTAGTTTTCTCAGTGTTTGTTCTAGGTATTGCAATATGCATGTGTAATTTACCAGTCCACTAGTATTGATGTTATGCAACTTCTAGGGAAGTATGGAAACCATTGTTTCCATTTAGGTCCTCTGTTTTCTTCACTTAAACATACAATTGTCTGGAATATTTCCTCTGCATACATTGTACCACATCAGATGGTATTATACTTTTTGCTTAAATGATGATTTTAAAAACTCACAAGAAGGGGAGTCTGTTATATTTATCCTAACGTTTACTTTTATAGTTACTTTTATAGTTAAAGAGGCACTTTTATAGTTAAGGTGAAGTTTTTAATTTACTAATAACGTAAGTTATTCCTTTGTTAATTTTATATATCATTAGAATCCATGATCTTCCAAACAGCGTAATATTTCAAATAAAATTCTATTGTAAAAGAGAGGACTATAGTTCTTGACAAATAAACAATTTGATTAGACAACGAGGAAAAATTTGGCTTTCTGGAGCAGGAAGAACCTGGAGAAGGCAGGTTTTTTTTTTTTTTTCCCCAGCGTTTTCCCCTCTTTTTCAGAGTTAGACAGTGTTGTTGACCATGTGAAGTTACCTCTTTTGTTATGAAGTTATGGCCTTGTAACTTGTTATTTGTTGATAATGTAACAACAAATTATGTTGTTCCTAGTTACAGAGCTGTGTCCTTGTCTGTTGTTGAACCCTTGAAAATGTGCTGTAATCACAGATTCTTTTCTTGTATTTCACACCATTAGCTCAAATGGGAAGGTAATACAGAAGGAAATTCTACTTTCCTTTGGAAAACAGTAGTTCTGGTGTTGTTGTAGGGGTGGAATTTGAATTCTTCACCTCATACCTCAGTTTGGCTCACTGACCTTTGTTCTAGGGGGTTCTTTGGGACTCTTGACCCTCAAGATTTACCACACAAAGATGCTTTTTGTGTTCAAACACATATTGGCAAACAATATATAAACTCTATAAAAAGGCTCCAAGAAGTCTTTAGTGAGGAAAACTATTTCACTTATTCAACCCAGTGGTTGCTTTCCCCCTCTCTAGACTTTCTCTTTCTTTCTTTCTTTCTTTCTTTCTTTCTTTCTTTCTTTCTTTCTTTCTTTCTTTCTTTCCTTTCTTTCTTTCCTTTCTTTCTTTCCTTTCCTTCTTCTTCCTTCTTTCTTTTTTCCACTTTTATTTGGAAATAATTTCCAGCTTACAGAAAAGTTGAAGGAGTAAAACTATAACAGAGAATGTCGATAAACTCTTTACTTAGATTTACTCTTGTTTTGTTTGTTTGTTTGAGAAAGAGTCTCACTTTGTCACCCCTGGTAAAGTGCCCCAGCATCATAGCTCACAGCAACCTCAAACTCTTGGGCTCAAGCAGTTCTCTTGCCTCAGCCTCCCAAGTAGCTGGGACTAAAGGCACCTGCCACAACTCTTGGCTATTTTTTACAGACAGGGTCTTGCTCTTGCTCAGGCTTGTCTTAAACCTGTGAGCTCAGGCAATCCACCTGCCTTGTCCTTCCAAGTGCTGGGATTATAGGTGTGAGCCCCTGCGCCTGGCCTTTCTTGATTTTTAGGCCTTTGGACCTGGGCTGGAACTATACCATTGGCTCTCCTGGGTTTCCCACTTCCTGACTATAGATCTGGGATTTCTAATCTTCCATGATCGCATGAGCCAAATCCTCACAGTCAGTCTTTCTCTCTGTATAGATACAGGTATATATCCTATTGTTTCTGTTTCGCTGGAGAATTCAGACTAATATATGCCCTTAACCTTAACTGAGCAATCATCAGTAAGTTGTTGCATATGACAGCATCTTAAATAGACTGTTATTTGAGCTAAGGAAAAGGCCAACTTTTAGGTAAGGAGTAGTGTTAAGAAGGATAAGGCACTTTGGGGGAGCAAAAGAAGCTCCAGCTAAATACTGAATATGTAACTAACTATGTATTACTTATGTGGTAACTGATGGTTTATAAGTAATAGAAGCGTATAGCTCAGTCATCCCAAATATCCAGTTGACCATTCTGGAGAGGGGAGCTTGGACCCATGCTTACTATGCACAGGTCTTTTCCATGCCTCTCTTTCTCAGGCTTTGAAACAGATGACCTTTAGATTTCTGGTCATCTATTTAAAGACTTAAGAGTAAGATATTTACCTATATTTAAAATGCAGAAGAAGTTGGTATTATCTCATTAGAACAATAAAATCTTGTGGCAAATTATATTTTCCAAAAATGGCCAAAACAGTATTTGGACTCTTACATGCTCTTTCCCAACCAGGCTACTTTGCATCAAGAGATGGAGTTTATTTCCCCCCCTTTTTTGTATCTAGCTGGATTTGTGACTTCTTCAACCAGTAAAGTATAATAGAAGTGATGCTGTGTGACTTCTGAGGACAGGTCATAGAAAGGATGCAGCTTCCTCCCGGAAGCAACCACAATATTGTGAAGAAGCCCGGGTTACATAGAAAGGCCACATATAGATGTTTCAGCCAATAGCTCCTGTTAAGTTCCCAGGAGACAACTAGCATAGACTGTGTGTGAGGGAGTCTTCAGATGATTCCAGCCTCCAGCCTTCAATTCTTCCAGCATCAGACATCTTAGAACAGATACAAGCCACTTCCTCTGTGCTCTGTCCAACTTCCTGACCTACAGATCTGTGAGCATAGTAAATGCTTATTTTACGCTACTAAGTTTTCTGGTTATTTTTAATGTAAGCAGAGAAACTAAAATAAAACTATTGGCCAAATTCAATACTATATTCAGTTGATTATTCAAAAGATAGGTATTGCGAGCCCACTCTGGCCAAAGTACTCTGCTAGATTTGTGGGGTTTACAAGAACAAAATGAAACAAAAAATATATTGTTTGTCCCTGAAGAGTCCAGTAATGAAGTACATGTGTATCTATTACAGGAAACCAAACATGTAAGTGCAAAAAGATGCTTAACAAACGAGATAATAAACACATGGTGTAAGGGAATTGGATGGAGGAGGAGATCACCTGGGTGGCACAGAGAGACGGGGGTTGATTATGTGGCAATGCAGCATCTCAGGGAACAGAAAATACTTGGGAATTGTTTCTTAATTTTGCTGGAGAAAAAGTACAAGTTGTTGATTGGAGGGTGTCAGCTACTTGGAAAAGAAAGATGAATATACTGCAAACCTAATCTGCAAAAAGTTGGGTCAGAAATACTGGGATGTGGTTAATAACAATAACAGTATGTATTCACCCCTTTTGTGCACAATGGCATGAACTTCCGCAGACACTGGACATTTCATCTTCACAATGATGCTATAAAATAAGTTATCTCATCTCTGTTTAAAAATGAAGAAATTTAGGCCCATTGGTCTAAAAACCATGGTGGTTTTAGTAGAAGTTTCTGGTAGGGAAGTGATGAATGAAAAGGCAAACAAAAAGAACTGGTATTTCCTGAGCACCCACCAAATGCCAGGTGTTTTGCTCTAGTATTTTCATAATTTATTTAACAACCTGAAATTTAATTTTACAACAACCCTGGAAATACTTGTTATTATCTTAATTACAAACATGAGGAAATTGAGGCTCAGAGACATACAATAACTTGTGGAAGGTGATACAAGTAGTAAGATAGGACCATGGGCAGACGTTTTCAGATGTGATACCAAATCCAGTGTGCCTGCAATCCTGTTGGATAGAATAGCTCTGCTCCCCTCCACATAGATTCAAACAAATCTCTTTTCACACTTTCACAGCAACATCTAGATGTTGCCTGTCTAAAGCATTCAAGGCATTAATATGGGAATGGCCAACAGGTTTAGCACCTTCAAAAAAAAAAAAAAAAGGCCAGGCAAGGTGCAAGGTGGCTCACACCTGTAATCCTAGCACTTGGGAGGCCAAGGCAGGTGGATTGCCTGAGCTTACTGGTTTGAGACTAGCCTAAACCAGAGTGAGACCTCGTCTCTAAAAATAGCCAGTGTTGTGGTGGGTGCCTGTAGTCCCAGCTACTTGGGAGACTGAGACAAAAGAATCGCTGAGGCCAAGAGTTTGAGGTTGCTGTGAGCTATGATGTCACAGCACTCTACTGAGGGTGACAAAGTAGGACTAAACAACCCCCCCCCAAATT
This sequence comes from Loris lydekkerianus, assembly GCA_963574355.1. Taxonomy (NCBI): domain Eukaryota; kingdom Metazoa; phylum Chordata; class Mammalia; order Primates; family Lorisidae; genus Loris; species Loris lydekkerianus. The sequence continues at coordinate 33,976 of CAUYPK010050390.1, read as the reverse complement.
TGTTGTTAACATCAAAGGATTTCCAGTTGATGGACTGTGAGAGAGAAATCCTCTTTCTAATATTCTGTGGCACTGTTGCTATACTTAATAATTTAGCAACAAACTAGGAATATGACCTTGAACTAGCCACTTAAAGTTCTCTGGGTTTGCATTTCCTCACTGGTAAAATGAAAGTATTACTGGATGATCTTCGAAGTCCCTTCCAGATGTAATGTTTTATGATTCTATAAACCCAGAACTAAGATGTACACTGGAGAAGTAACTTCAAAAAATTTTTTTTGCATCCTTCAGCCTTTTGTCTTCTTCACCTTTACAAGTGAATCTGTGCCCAATCACTCTGAGCAAAGGGTCGTCACCCAGAAGAGTGGGGCTTAGTGTGATTCTCTGAAGCACCACTGTCTACTAGATTTACTACCTAGTGATGGTGTTTTCAGAATTGCCACCAATATTTGATAGATCACTATAAGCCTACAATTTCAAATTTATTTATGTAAAACACTGCTCTATGTGTTACTATCCTAAATTTTTTACTGTCCTAAATTTTCCTCTGCTAAGTACATACCCATTGCTTGGCAGACGCTGCTGGGCTGTTTCTACTAGGTAAGTAAGATTGCTCTGAGAATAAGTTCCAATGATTTGTTCTCATCAAATGGCAGAAGGTTCTAATTGTATAGACCTAACCACTAAACAATCTGTGGCATCTTGGACTTACATAAAGAGACATTAATTATTCTCTTCCACTTTCTCTCTGTGTTAATTGCCACTGATAATTGCCACTTCCCAGGGAGCCACAGAATATGGAGATGTTAGGTAGATTGCCCTCCTTGTCTATATTAAACCATTTCTAACAAATGAATATGCAGGAGCTGGTAGGCAAATAAATTTATAGCCTTAATTTTATTGCTTGGATTGATGTGTTCCAAAAACTGTTCTTTAATTACTGTGTCCTTGTCTGTTGCTGAAAGCTTGGGCAGTTATAAGCTGTTACATAAGATTTAATGACAGCTAAACTCTTATCTCTAGAAGTTGACAACGTTTATGTTCTCTTGCATTAAAACTTAGGGAATATCAAACAACTTGACACCAATCTGTTTCCTGGGAATTTTCAATTTCTTATGAAACAATGTGTTAACACAAAGCTTTAAGTAAGACATGTTGAACAAAAGACTGATAGGTGCTTCATAATGCTTATGAAACTTTGTTTCATTTTTGTCTTCTACTTATAGGTTCAGTCTTTAAGAAAAATAAAAGAATGCTGAGTTACCTGTATAGGTCTCATTGCACACAGACGGCCCTTAGTAATAGTCCTTTGCCCCAAATGAAAGAAAATTTAGCTTTAAGTACAATCGTTTCAGGATGATCTTCTCAGAAATAAAGGATTGACCCAAATTTACCTATTTCACTTTATTTCCAAATATTCTAAAGGACCACTTTTGGTTCCCCCAGCCCATGATGATTACCCAAACCCCTTAAACTACAATAATCACAGGCTAGTTGTAAAACCATTCAAATATCCTTATTTGATGATGCCCAAATCTGCCTCAAAGCACATTTTCTGTCATAGTGGTGAGCATGTGACCTATATTAGTACTTACTTAAAGAAAATAATTGTTAAGAGTATAGTACATATGCTGAAAAGCTTGAAGCCTAGAACTGGGTTAATCTTAAGCAGGCTTCAGCTCCAGAAGCACATTTGCAAACAAGAAACAACAAGGTTGGTGTATTATGATTTTTTTTTTTTTTTTTGAGACAGAGTCTCAAGCTGTCACCCTGGGTAGAGTGCTGTGGTGTCACAGCTCACAGCAACCTCCAACTCTTGGGCTTAAGCGATTCTCTTGCCTCTTGCCTCTTGTAGTCCCAAGTAGCTGGGACTACAGGCACCCACCACAATGCCCAGCTATTTTTGGTTGTAGTTGCCATTGTTTGGCAGGCCCGGGCTGGATTTGAACCTGCCAGCTCTGGTTGTATGTGGCTGGCGCCTTAGCCACTTGAGCTACAGGTGCGGAGCCTGTGTATTATGTTTTAATACTTCCTGGAAAGTGCAACAATCCCTTAGGCCACTTAGGTCAAGAAATGGTGACATTTTACAAGTTTCCTGAACTTGGGATTTATTGTGTTTCTCCAAGGTTGAGTGTCTTTTCAAACTTGCTTCTATTAGTTATCATCATTACTGTTTTCCTTTTTTTCTTTCTTATTTATTTCCTTTTTTCAAGACAGGGTCTCTCGCTCTGTTGCAGTGGCATCATAGCTCACTGCAGCCTAAAACTCCTGGACTTCAGCAATCCTCCTGCCTCATGTTTTCTTTATTATGGGCATTTCCAACAGTTTAAATGTAAAAATACTATGCATATTTCAAAGTGAGGAGCCTTATGCAAACTTGCATAAAAGCACATTCATTATTGAATGAACTTGGACAAATCACTTACCTTTTCTGAGCCTCACAGTTTTCATCTGAAAAATGAGGATCATAGTTCTATCATGGAATGCTGTTAAGATTGAGACAATATATGTTATCTGATGTTCCCACAGTGCCTCTCTCGAGGTATGTACTTGAGGAGAGACTATTCTGTCTACCTGTGTTAGATAGAGCTATCTATGCCAGGACAGGAGGATCTGCAAGAAAGTAAAAACTGTAAAACCTGGCTGGTGATGTCAAATCACCTGCAAATCAATGCTCATTTCTCTGACAGAAGGAAAAAGAGAAATGGTACTGGCCTTCTTCACTGTGAAGGGAGATGCCTAAGAAGAAGGGCTCTTTGAGAAATAAGATGTGGCAGTCAGGTGCAGTGGCTCACGCCTGTAACCCCAGCCCAGGCGGGTGGACTGCCTGAGCTCACAGGTTGGAGACCAGACTGAGCCAGAACAAGGCCTTTTCTTTAAAAATAGCTGGGCGTTGTGCTGGGCACCTGTAGTCCCAGCTACTTGGGAGGCTGAGGCAAGAGCATCACTTGAGCCCAAGAGTTTGAGGTTGCTGTGAGCTATGACGCCATGGCGCTCTACCCAGGGTGACAAAGTGAGATTGTACGTCTCAAAAAAGAAAAACAAGCCGTGATGATGGCTGCTGGTTGTTGAGCCGCTTAGGCAGGAAGGCTGCTGATCTCTTCTCGTTCTTAGCTCCCACTGTGGTGATTGGCAGATCTCGTCTCTGGTCTTTTTTCCCACCATGGTGATTCCTGTTACTTTACTTGGGTTTTTTCTTCTGTTCTCACATCACTTAAATCCCATACCCTCTTTTTTCTTTTGATCAACCCAATTGTCAGTGAAGCTTTTTTCCCCATCTCTTGAACTCTAGTCATTTTAGCTAATTCTTTAAACTGTATTAACTTTATTATTTTTTGGATGTTAGTTCTGTCTTTCCAAATTGGACTTCAAATTTTCTGAGGGAAAATATATTTTCCTAACCTGCATGTACGTCTTTTTCCTCAGCACAGCAGACAGAGCCCTAGGCATCAAGAATTGCCTCGTCTAAGCAGATAGTGTGCCAAAGAAAGCCATCTACACGTGAGGGAGAGAGCTAGCGAGGCCATCTTTAGTGGCTGGTGTGGTAGTGATTTAAGGTTCAATTTTATCAGCTAAACTTTGCTTTCCAACAGAGACATACAAAACATGCAGATTATGTTAACGCTCCGTTAACTTTCCTTGTTGATCCATTCAGATATAATTTTCCCTATTTTAAGTAGTGGTTCTCAAAATCATATACATGTTGAAATCATCTAGGGTGCTTTAGAAAATCCTCATGACCAGATTACACCATAGGCCAATTAAATCAGAATTTCTAGGAGTGGCGCCAAGGCATCAGTATTTTTTTTTTAAGCTTCCTAGGAGATTGCAATGTACAGCCAAGATTAAGAAGCACTGTTTTAGATCAAACTATATAAAATCTGATCAAGATAGCTTGGAAACACAATAAACAAATATCCAGGCCTGGGATTTCTTAATGGTGGGAAAACCTATGGACTCCCTTCTGATTCTGACTGCTCTTTTCCTAAGCTGCTTTAAGACCGCAAACTACAGTTTGAGAGCAAGCATGTGCAAGAAGAGAAATTCCTTCCTCCTGTAGAATTCAGGTACCCACTGTTACTCTTAGATTTCCTGTACCCAATATTCAAATCTCAAATTGAATATTATTTCTTGATAGGAGTCAGAACAACTCCCATATTCTGTCAATATTTGAAGCACTAGTTATATTTTCTTAAACACTTTACTGTTTTCTTTTTCTTTTTCTTTTAGATAGAGTCTCAAGCTGTCAATCCTGGGTTGAGTGCTATGGCATCACAGCTCACAGCAACCTCCAACTCTTGGTCTTAAGTGATTCTCTTGCCTCACCCTCCTAAGTAGCTGGGATTACAGGCACCTGCCACAATGCCCGGCTGTTTTTTGGTTGTAGTTGTCATTGTTGTTTGGTGGGCCTGGGCTAGATTCGAACCCACCAGCTGTGGTGTATGTGGCTGGCGCCTTAGCCGATTGAGCTACAGGCACTGAGCCTACTGTTTTCTTTATAGCACCATGACATCTATAAATTTGAGCGATTATTTGATTAATATACATCCTGCCCTTCCTCCAGCCACTGGATGTTGGGCTCAGTGATAGATGAGCTCATATCTGCTTTATTCACTGATATAAACCTGGCCTATGGTAGGAGCTTAGTAAATAGTTGGTGAAGGAATGGAAATCAGAGTACTAGTTTTTGGTGTATATCTATTGGGCTGGGAGAAAGGCAGAATTCTGTGAGATTTAACAGTGAGAGCAGGCTTGCTTCTCTGATTTGACCACTAAGTCTCAAACACAGCCTGCTCCTGGTCATAACTTAGATGTTTTGTTGAACATATAAATACCTACCCTTCATTCCCAAAAGACTTGGATTCAGCAGTGTGAGGTCAGCACTAGCTGTTCTGATGTCCTCACCCACAGGTGTTTATCGACTATGGCTTTGGACATTGTCTGAAATGACTTTCAGAAGCACTGCCAAATGGAGAGTTTGTAATCTCTGTGGTAAGGTGGTTTTGTCCTGTAACGATACTGTGAAGGTGACGTAGAAGATTTTCTCTGGAGGAGAAACGTAGATTTCTACAACTCTGGAGGGATAATGCTTTAAATACCATCCATCCTGTATAGTAATGTAGCTGGTTGAGTCTTTGGTTCTTAAATATCAGTGTTGTAAAGTCTGATGATAATATTAGAAATATGTTAATATATTACTTTCCCCAAGTGCTTGGAAAACTTAACTATGTTGGCCATGGTGTGTGGCCATCCTGATCTTAGTGGCTGTCCTGACATTGACAAAAATATGGTCCATGTTGGTCGTATTTTTAGACACCTGTATCTATTTTCAGAAACAGTCAACACAAGAAATATACTAACAATATATTAAGAAAGGATACATAGATCATATAATTTCAATTACTCAGATATTTCTCATCTAACAAGCTCAATAAGTCAAATACGGCAAAGAAAGACCAAAAAATTCAAAATAAAAAAAAGAGCTCCATATATGTCATAAAACCCATGTAATTAAAAGTGAACTTTTTTTTCCTCCCAAAGAGAATCCATTTACTCAGAACCTATTTAGTGTAACTTTAAACATAATCTACCTGCTCTGGGAAGTCATGAGGTTACACACAATAAACACAAGAACACCTGAATGTAGCTGTACAACCCTTCTTGGTCTAAAATGGTCCTTTGTTTTAGTACCTACATTCTTATATTCAACAGTTAACTGATTACATTTACACGTACAATACAATTTAGCATTTTAATATAAACCATGAGAAATATAAAGCATATAATATTCCCATTTTACAGATAAGGATACTGTATTGAGATGGTTAAAGAACTCGATGAAGTCATTATGATTTCTAATTTAATAATCTGTTATACTATGTTGCCTTGTAACACAGAACAATTTTGATCATAAGGGTAATTTGGAATCATCAAGAAAAGTTTAACATTTAGCAGAGTAAGTTTAAAAATGTAGAATAATCTATTGCATTTTTACAATTATTTCCATCAATAGTGGTTAAATTAATCAATTCTTTTTTTTTTTTTTTTTGGAGAAAGAGTCTCACTCTGTTGCCCTGGGTAGAGTGCTATAGTATCATAGCTCACATCAGCAACCGCAAACTTTTGGGCTTGAGCAATCCTCTTGCCTCAGCCTCCTGAGTAGCTAAGGCTACTCAGCTGCACCTGGCTAGCTTTTTTATTTTTAGTAGAAATGGGGTCTCCTTTGTTGCTCAGGCTGGTTTTGAATTCCTGAGCTCAAACAATCCACTCGTTTTGGCCTCTTGAGTGCTAGGACTATAGGCATGAGCCACTATGCCCAGCCCAAAATAACAATGTTTGATTACCCAAAGGATTAAGTTTTTGTTTTAGGAAAAAAATTACGTATGAGAAATATTCACATAGTAGGAATTCAGATGACAAAGGAATAGATATATACACCCAGAGAGACACATTTTACAAACTGGACTTTTTTCCTGTGTGAGTCATCACCATTTCTTGTGTGAATGTTGTGTGGTGTGGCCTATTTATTATTTAAGTGGTCTACAGAACATTCTTCCGTGCTCAAAAATGGCCCAGGAAAGGAAGGGAAGGAGACAGCAGCAGTCAATTAAAACTACAGAGATTTTTTTAGCAGGCAGATATTATATACCCTAACTGGAAGATGGCCAAAGCACTGACACTAACCTCTTCTTCACAAAAAGAGGTTTAGGCATCTTGGCTTGTGCTGAAGTTCTGCCTGGCAATATATATACACGGTAGTACGGTATAACAGCTTATGTCATTTATGCCTTTTCCAAATTTTTTCCTTGTACTTCATCAGCTCAGTTCTCCAGTCCTAAGGTCAGATGTGTAGCTGACATGAGTCGTCATGGAAGGAGACTCCGTATGCTCCTCCAAACTCCTCAAGGAATGGACAAACTGTCATACTTGCAAAAACAGTAGGTGCTATGATTTTGCAATTGTTTCATTGTTTACCTTGCTCACTGATGATGTTTTTTTGCAGAACTGTGCTTGTTATTACACTTTGACCTCTCAGGATTTGGTATTTCTTTCCCTAGAATATTCTTAGGTATAGAAGTATTTACGAACACTATCCTTCTGCAACCATGTTGGTATGAAAGTAAAAACTTAACTCCAGATATTAATCTATTTTGTAATTACTCATAAACTATTGCAGTGTTATTTTCTATTCTCTTTTCTAAAATTGAGAAAATTGATTTTGAGTCACTACTTCCAATTTTTCCTCATCCCCTTAACCATTCATTAGTTAAACAATTATGGATATGCTCATATCCATCTCAAGATTATAAGTTTAAACTTTAATAAGTTTAAAGACAAGGACTATATTTCCTCTGTTCATTTTAGTATACCCAGTACCTAGCAGACTTCTTACCACATAGTAGATGCTCAGTAAATATTTGTCGTGTGAACAAAAGCAACACCTTATCTTGACAAGATAACTCTGTTATTGCCACTTAACGCAGTTCCCAAAAATTTAGTGCCTTAAAACAACCATAATCACACATTATCTCTCGTGGATTCTCTGAGCCAGGAATTTAGAAGTGATACAGCTCGGTGGTTCTGGCTGGGACCTCTTATGAGGTTACCATCAAGGTACCAGCAAGGGGCCCAGACACCTGAAGGTTTGATTAGAGCTGGAGGATGCACTTCAATAGTGAATCTGTCACACACAGGCTGTCTCAGCTACGAGCCATGTGGGTATCCCCCAGGCTGTTTAAGTATTCTCACAATATGGCAGCTGGCCTCCCCCAAAGAGGGCGATTCTATGTGTGAAAAGTCAGTCCCTCTATCTAACACACATCCGAGTGGCAGGGAATTAGATTCCACCTTTGAAAGGATTCTTGTCAAAGAATTTATGGACATATATTAAAACCATTAAAATGAGTATATCCATAACTGATTAACAAATAATAGTTAAGGGGATGAAGAAAAATTTGAAGTGGTGACTTCAGAATGAAACTTTGAAGAGGTGACTGAAATGTGTCAAGCAGTCTGTTAGGTGTGGGTCTACTAGAATGAACAGAGGAAACGCAGTCCTTGCCTTTAAAGAACTTATAATCTTATGATGGATATGCACATTAAATACATGATTAGATAATTAGTTAATTGCAGTAGGTGTGAGAGATCATTGGGTTATGAGTGCTTATAATCCTCAGTCCACAGGTCTGGAAAAGTTTCCCTGAATATTGGAAGAGGAAAGTAGGGATCAGAGAAGAGGTTTCCAGAGAGAGGGTCAGTAGACACGAAGGCCTTTGTTCAGTGGTCCCAGCTGAGAAATCTCTCTACTAGAATCTACTGAGAGATGGTTTATTCATTCACTCAATTTCTTCAAAGAGATAGTATCTGAGGGTCTACTATGTGTCAGGCACTGTTTGAGGCACTGGGGATAATGCTGCCAAATAAAACAGGAAAAAAAATGAATAAAATATCTAGAGTGAACGTCTGGTCTCTAGTTCAGCATGGAAGACCTTGGAAGACACCTCTCTTGTCCATATAAGAAAAAAGCTGAACAAATGAAAAATGAAAAAAATAAATTTTATTTTTTTATTTTTATTTTTATTTTTGGAGACAGAGTCTTGTTCTGTTGCCTGAGTTGGAGTGCGGTAGCATCATCACAGCTCACTGAAGCCTCAAACTCCTGAACTCGAGGGATCCTCTTGCTTTAGCCTCCACAGTAGCTGGGACTATAGGCATGTGCCACCACGCCCGGCTAATCAACTTCTTTTAGATCCATCAGAGATAAGATGTTATAGGATGAACTTTGCTCCTCAAATTGGCAAGGCACACGGGCAGATACAGAGAATTACAACGTACCAGAGAAGACACCTAGCAGCAAAAAAATTCCCGGGAATCAGTATCAGGGTAGGAAAACCTAATCTGTAAATGACAAATTGCTGGAGGTTCAGCATGGACAATTTTGAGAGTTAAAAACTTCAGACAGGCCCAGTCTCAGGGGAGGTCCTTACACTTCGATGAATTTTACTACCAAAAGACCTATGAGGTTCTCACAGTGAAGATTAGGAAAAAAAAAATTCCCTTGTTCTTTTGGCAAGGGGGAGGACAATTAACCACTTTGAAATGTGCCCAGAGCATTTTGTTTTTCTTAATAAGAGTGCCCTCAAGAAAAACTATTTTACCAGAGCCAGAGATAGGGGTCTTAGAAAAGACCAACTGATCTGGGAGAAGGGGAATACTCATTGTAGTCTCGACTAGTTTTCCTGTCTCTTGTAAAGGGGGGAAAAAATCCCAACCCAACCCAAACAAGGCAAAACAAGGCAAAGCAAAGCAAAGCAAAGCCAAACTGTAAATGCCCCTGAAGGTCTCAGGCGGGGGCACAGGCTCACTAAAGCTGAGGTTGAATCCTCCAACTATATAAGGCTGCTCCTCCCCACATACCTCACCACCACATGGATGGGGTTCCTGTCTAATAAGAACAGAAAAGAACTGTGCATCTCAGATTTGTAATAAATCTCTAGGGAGACCCAGAGGCAACTGGGGGGACAAAAACAAGGACCCCAGTGGAAAGTTTAGCTTCTGTTACCTATGGCTGCATCAGTGAACACAGCCTAACCCTTAGCCAGATAACAAAATATATAATATGGTAGGTTGTGGTAAGTGCTGAGAAGAAAATGAATGGGGTTCTGGAGGAGGGACTGAATTGCAATCTAAATAGAATGGTCAGGAAAGGCCTCACTGAGCAGGTGATATCTGTGCAAAGGTCTGAAGGAGGCAAGGGAGTGACTCATGGAAACAGCTGGGAAAAATAGGAGGGAATATCAAGTCCTAGGGTGCTGGTGTTAAGAGGTTGGGAAGTAGGGGGAAAACCAAGAGTGTGGTCAGTTAATAAAGTATTTCCAGAAGGAGAGAGTGAACCATGCTGTTAAACATTGCTGAGGAGTCAAATGAGGGACTTGACCATTGCATTCAGCCGCGTGGACGCCTTCGGTGGAGAGCAGTTTTGGTATGTGGGAGAGGCAAAAGCTTGATTAAAGAGGGTTCTAGAGAGCCTGGGAGAACAGATTTTAGAGATATGAGTGTAGATAACTCTTTAGGGGAATTGCTGTGAAGAAGAGTGGAAATATGAACTTCTTGCTGGAGGGCAACAGGGACGAGAGAAATAACAGCGTGTGTGCATGCCGATGGAATGATGCAGTAGAGAGAATGGGGAGGAATTTCTGGAGCAATGTTCCTGATTATTTAAAAGGATCGGGAACCAGTGAGCAAGTAGAGAGTTCAGCCTTAGGTAGGAACACGGAAAGTTCATCCCTGGCAATGGGGAGAAGGCAGCGTATCTGAGCCCAGATGCTTGTGGGTGGGTGGAGGTGTTGGTGGGAACTTGTGGAAGTTCTCTTCTGATTGTTTCTATTTTCTCGGGGAAGTAGCAACCAAGGTCAGGAGCAGAGCATGAGGATGGGGGAGGAAGTGCTGCAGGTTTTAGGAGAGAGAAGAAAATAGGGAGCTGTTGTCTAGGAGAGCAGAATAGTACATGAACTCGGGAAATGCACGGAGTGCTGGCAGCAGGAAGAGCACACTTGAAGTTAAAACTCACAAATGTGGTGAATTTAAAGGGAAGCTGGCCATCACGGATGAATAGCTGCTTCTTCTAGCTCCATTTTGCTGCCTGGGTTTAGGTTAAAAGTAACATTTCTGCAAAGTGGGATTAATAGAGTTGCTTGCTCACTTCTAACAACCAGCAGTGAAAATCATTAAGAAATGATGAGTCTGTGATTAAAATTGACTTCATTTATCATTGTGGGGGTAATGGGGAATTTTCTGGATAATTGAATATTTTAGATAATTAAGTCCATTATATCATACATGAACTAATATTCTTAATAGAATTTGATGATAAAAAACTACTCTGAATGTCCTATGAGAGTTTTGGGATAACAATATCTAAATACCTGACATTGCCCCAGTGCCACTGTTATGAAAAGTAATGATCACTATACATACCAGGAGAAAATCTGGCATATTTCAATATTATGACAGTTTTGAATCTGAATGTATAGAGAATTTTTCAAAAGATATACAATTAAAAATGGATGTCACTAAATGTATTAAAAATATCTTTGTAGAAACTCATGTATTGTATCTTGGTTGTACTTTTGAAGCCCTGGAGAAACAGATTTTCCCCTCTCAGCTGCCTTTACCCTGGATCGTGAAGCAGCAAGGAGAGTACAGGCAGGCTCTTCATCTTGGACAAAGACATTGCCACTGCCGACGTCAGCGAGGGAGTGATTATCTAGACTTGCTCCATCTTTGATTGCCGCAGACAGACTTCTTTCTCTCTCCGCTGTGTGAGTCTTGTAGGACTTTTTATACTTGCGAATCTGCTTTGCATTATTCATTTATTTTTTAAAAATAACTGATTATATAAGCAATACATGTTCACTGAATATAATCTGGAAAACATGGAAAGGTAGAAGAAAATAAAAGTTATAATCTCATCACACAAAGATGAACACAATTTATGTTTGGGGGAGATTTCAATCTAATATTTTAATTCTTACGTATGTATACTATAGAGAAGTCTCTTACAAAAAGATTACCCAGTGTGGACATGAATTCCCGGTCTCAAATCATCCTCTTGCTTTAACTTCTCAAGTAGCTGATACTATAAGTGTGCCCCATTGCACCCACCTATCATTACATATTTTTTTTTTGAGACAGAGTCTCACTCTATTGCCCTGGTTAGAGTGCTGTGCTGTTATAGCTCACAGCAACCTCAAACTCTTGGGCTCAAGTGATCCTCTTGCCTCAGCCTCCTGAGTAACTGGTACTGTAAGTGCCTGCCATGATGCTCAGCTAGTTTTTATATTTTTTTGAGTAGAGATGGAGTCTCACTCTTGCTCAGGCTGCTCTTGAACTCCTGAGCTCAAGCAATCCATCTGCCTCAGCCTCCCAGAGTGCTAGGATTGAGGTGTGAGCCACTGCACTTGGCCCATTACATAGTCTTTGAAAATATAATTTTTTTTTTTTTTTTTTAAGAGACAGAGAGTTACTTTGTCGCCCTCAGTAGAGTGTTGTGGCATCACAGCTCAGAGCAACCTCCAGCTCTTGGGTTTAGGCGATTCTCCTGCCTCAGCCTCCTGAGTAGCTGGGACTACAAGCGCCTGCCACAAGGCCCGGCTATTTTTGGTGCAGTTTTGGCCGGGGCCAGGATCGAATCTGCGGTATATGGGGCTGGCACCCTACTCACTGAGCCACAGGCACCGCCCTGAAAATTTAATTTTTAATGCCTAGAAAGTAGTCTACTGTAGTTAGCAATTTTCTCATTATTGTACACTTAGGATGTTTTTACATCTGAAAAAATACTAGGGTGATTATTTTCTTATAGTAGATTCCTAGAAATGCAATTATGGGGTGATATGGTATAAATCTTCTTTGAAGTCACATGTACATGTTGCAGCTACTTTGCTGACAGATCATGCTTACATGGTAGTCCCCTGGATGGGAGCAAGGTGATCTATTATGCTGCCCCCTTGAGAATTCCATCAATCTCTCTAGCACCTGTTGTACGCTTTCCCTGTGATTACTTCAGGTTGGTTCTAAAATGAATTATTTTGTCAGCCTCCTAAGGGCTCCCTGGACTACTGTCTTTCCTGACGCTGGGATACTCTCCGTGCTGTGCCCAGGTATGGGTCCACACCACTGACCTCGTGACTTCTCTGGTGGAAGCCTCGGAGGGCTCCTCAGTCCCCATGTGTTGCATGCGGCACCCAGGGCCCCTCATGGTCTGGCCCCGCCTCTGTTTTCAGCCTGGTTGGCCACTGCCCCCTCAGGACTTGGACTAACCTGCACAGAATATTTTCTTTTTTATAAAACATACATCTCTCATTCATCCCCTCAGGCCTTCACACGCTTCCTCTCCATCATGTTTCCTCCCTGAACTTCCAATTCATCCCACACACAGGGCAGAGGTCCCCTCTGGGGATCTTCCCTGCCTCCTCTGAGTGAGGCAGCTGTGCCCAGCACTGAGCTCCATGCCCCCAGGACCTTGCCCACCTGCATGCTACACCACTGATCAGTTTAGCACTGCAGTTATCTGCTTACCTTGTTGTCCCCGCCAAGTTAAAGTACCTCAAGAACCTTGTCTTATTTTGTCCTCGGTTCTTAGCTTATTACATAGCTGATGATCAATAAATATTTATTGACTGGCTGAAGGACCAAATGGGTATTCTCACATTATCCAGCTCAGAATATTTGGATTTCAGGCTTGTGTCATAGGTCACTAATCCACAGTGGTTGCTGAAGTCGCCCTTAGCCGGCATCTAAACGTCTGGTCTGTCCTAGGCGATCCCTGATCACAAACTCACGTGCATTCTTCTATTGCTTCTCGTTCTTTGTGGTAATGTGTTCTTTGGTCCCCATCCCCACATTCTTTCAATCTATCCGTCCCACTTTGATTTCACTCATCTAACAAAGCTCAGTGCCATGAGCAGCTAATAGCTTCACCACCACACTCTCCCGTTTGCTTTGCTCTCTCCCCATAGAATTCCCCAGCTGTTAACATTTTCTGATCCTTTGTATAGGTGGAGAATTGTGAGCTGGAGAAATGGAATTGTGTTGTCTGGATTGTCCTGCTCATGAACTCTATTCTAACATATACTTAAATATTTTCTCTGCCTCTTATTATTATTTTTTTTTATTTTACTGTTCTTAGGTATGCCTTGTAAGCAACCTCTATCTTTTGTTGAACAAAGCAGAATGCAAACACATATGTACATCAGTGCATCAGGGTATAAACACACGCTGATTTCGATTGTTACAGGCTCCCTGCTCTCAAAAGGCTGCTGAGTGCTCTTTGCCGCTCACCTGTGTATGCGCTGGTTTGTCTCGTTATGCAGCTCCCAAGATTGCTGTTCTAAACATTTTCTGTTCTCTCTTGCAGCGACTTGACCTCAAACTTCTTTTAAAAATAGAGGCCATCTGAGGAAATTTCCCTTAACTTCTGTCTTTTTTACCTCTCCTCTTTCAGAGCCATCTGTTTCCAGGTGTCCAGAGGGTCCTGCACATGACATGGTGGGCGAGCATGGTGCCTCCTGCTTTGTACTGAGTGCAGTCTTTGTGGTCCTTTTCTGCCTACAAACCCTTCCAGTGAATCTCAGCCATTGACTCAGCCAACGGCTTACCTCTCTTCCTTTTCTATAATGTAGCAGTTTCTGCCTCAAAAGTCATATTCTGTTGACCTGATTAAAAAAATGAACTTCTCTCCTTCTTAGGGTTTTCATTTCCCCCCCCTATCACTGGACCTTACGTAGTAGGAAGGATTGAGAATGGGGAGAGAATGAGGAAGGGCCACACTTGTTCTCTTGGTGGTTGGTCTGCACAGGTTACCCCTGAGAAGTCTGTGCAGCACTTCTTAGCCTTAGCATGCAGGCATCTTTCCTGAGCCTTCCCGGAGGTCCTGGATCCCCGGAGGGTCACACAGCCCTTTGTCTCTCAGGTCTCACCTCCTTCCACGGGGCTGGCGAGAAGCAGAGTTCCCGTTCTCTGCTCTCGGCATCTTTCTACTTCTTCCTTCTTAGCCTATGGAAATCTCCCGGGGGGAATCTGTCTCCCTTCATTTTATTTTGAGAAACCAGTTCTAGGGCTGAATTAGTCAAACTCTGAATAGGGTTCTTGCCCTATTTGCTTCCTGGCGCTTCAAAGTTTAGGGAACATGAGAAAAAAGCCAAAAAGTCCCCTGAGCAAGGACACAGCTGACTGAATGAATGCTTTGGATACCAGCATGAAAGACTCAGAATAATATCTCAAATGAATTCCCATCACAGTAAACACAACAAAAGCAAGCAAACAAAAACAGTCCCTAATTCTTTTTTTTGCTCCAGTTCTCTTCACCGTCAACCCTTCTGAAAAAGTAATCACCACCCATCGCCTGCATTCTGTCTTAGACGCCTCTTTAACCACAGGTCATCTGGCTTTTGACTCCACCATTCTATCGAGAGCACTCTCTCCTAATCTCTAGCTTAACTGTTTCTGGTTTCTTCCTCTTCCCCTCCTGACTTCCTTTTTCCCCTTCCAACCTCCACCTTTCCTTCCATGTTATTTGGTTATTCAGAGACAGGCTGTGCATCGGGGAAACAAGAATGAATGACACTCCTCCTATTTTTAAGGAAGGTAGGTTTGGGTGAGGCACAGAACCAAGTAAATAAATAAGTACTTCCCAGAAACTGGTTTCTTCCGGTCTTGGTGTCACAAAGGCCCTGAGCCTGGTCTTGTTGATGTTCTAATCCCTCCTCCCTCTCTTTTCTCTCTTTCGTTCACTGGCTCCTGGTGAATTTTCCATCCGCGAGGCTCTGTTCATGACTTTGTCCTAGCTCTCTTCCCCCAGAGCAGTTTGGCAGGTCCACGTGGATGAACAGTGTCCTTGCATCTCTGGCCCCACTGTCTAGATCCACCTGCCGACTGATGTTTATAATGGCTGGCTGAAAAACTTCAGCTGGACATCCTCTTCTCATCTCACCTCCGTTAACAGCACTGTTCTCCTTCAGTCATGCTCAAGACCAGCCCCCAGCTCAAAATGGTTCTTCCTCTCCAGGGTTTCTCTTACTCAGCCTTTTTCTTCCAGGGGTGTCCAAACTGTGGCCCATAGGGCACCATGGAGATGATGTGAGGACTGTTTTGCTTATCTGGGGTGTCAGGTATTGCAAAAATGATGCAAGGGCCTTTCCCCCCTTCTCGTCAACTTTCAGTGGTGTTTATGTATTTAATGTAGGGCCCAGATGACTCTTCTTCCAATGTGTAGCCGAGAAGAAAAAAGGTTAGACACCCCCTAACCTTTATAGTTTTTGTTTTTCTTCATGCCTGGAACATGGACTTCTCCCCTAAATAATCACGGTATCCAGAAAACCCGTCTCCCTGTTGCAAACTATTTTTATACACACTTATATAAGCTTTCAAAAGTACCACGTCTACCTTTCTGTTTCCTCATGCCGCATCCTTCACTGTTACTTCTTTGTCAATTGGATTAAGTCTCAGTCCTTTACCCCGCATCCAGTGCCTCTGCAATATGTCCACATTTGTGTTTCCAGTTCTGTCTCCAAGTAGACTCCTACGAGTATCTGATACACGACAGCACACGTGTACTGTTCCTCAGATGCCAGATATATTGTCTAATTGCTTTGGCTTGTATTTTTACAGCTAGAACGTTTTATTACACGGAATATAGAATGTGCCCATTGCTACTTGTTGAAATGCTAGCCATTTTTAAAATTTCTCAAAGGTTTTATTCCATGAATCAGTTCGGGTGTCTCTAACTAGATGTTGGTTTTCCTTCTTTGATTTCCGGGAGTACTTTGTTTGAATTCCTTGCACGGTTATTATCTTATTCTTCCCTGTATAATCGTTATTTTATATTTCTCTCATCCACTTGTTCAATTTCAGTCTCCTTAGAGATGGTGCCTCTTCTCACTCACATTGCAGATTTAACCGTCTTTGTTATGGTGTCTTCTATATAAAGGGACCCAGTATCCATTCTCTCTTTGTCTTTAGTAACAGAACTCCTGTTTTTTTTTTTTTCAAAATGATAATGTGCCCAGCTAAAAATACTTACTCTCCAAGCTCCCTTGTAGTCAGGTGGCCAAATGAGTCAGTTCTATACAAGGCAAAGAAAGCTGAGGGTTTCTGACTTTCTAGATACAGGCACCATGTTCCTTTCTGCTTGTTCTTTGTGCCTGGAACATAGAGCCAAGTCCAGTCTTACAGCCACTAGATAATGATCTTCAGTGTCAAGAGCAACACGTTGATTCTTTCACTCGACAAATGTTTATCAAATACCTGCTATCGTGCCAGGCACTCTTAAGGATTCTGTAAAAATCAGCAGAACAGAAGGATAGAAAGAATCCGAATCTCGGATGGCGTCCTTAAACACTCCAACAGCTTTCACTGCCCACTCCTGGACATCACAAGCTTCTTTTTCTTAAGCTACTTTTACTAAGTTGTTTTATTATTTTCTGTTATTTTTAAGCTGAGTGCATTTCTTATTCACACAGTGCTGTTCAATTACTTGTCTAAAGCCTAGAATTTTAAATGTGACTGGCTCAGATTTACTTTTCTCTTGAAATAATCAAGTGGATTTTTCTCCTTTTTTCTATTAGCTATTATTGATTTTCAAATCTCAACCACGCTTGTACTCTTGTCATAAACCTTACTTGATTGGAATGTATTGTCTTTCTTTTGTCTAGCAGTGGATTCAATTTGCTAATATTTTGTTGGAAGTTTTTGTATTAGGTTCGTGAGAATTATTGGTCTTTAATTTTCCTTTCTTGTACTAATGTTAATGTCAAGTTGGTATCCAGGTTATGCTGGCTCTATAATATGATTTGAAAAGCAAATTTTCTTTTTCCATTATCAGAAAGACTTTGCTTAGGATTGTTTTGATTTCTTTAACTATTTAGAAGAATTTACTGGTAAACCTATTTAGGCCTGGAGTTTTTATTGTTTTAATTGTGGATTCCATTTCTTTAATGGATAATGTATGATTAAGATTTTCTATTGGAGTAGGGGAGAGATGTTGGTCAAGGGATACAAAATTTTGGTTAGATAGAATAGTTCAAGAGATCTATAACACACCATGGTGACTGTAGTTAATAATAGTAGGTTGCACCCTTGAAAATCACTAACAAAGTAGATTATAGAGTTTTAAGTGTTCTTACCAAAAAGTGATAAGTATATGAGGTTACACATATGTTATTTAGCTCAATTATTCATTTCATTATGTATATCTATTTCAAAACATTATGTTTTATAACATAAATATGTACAACAATTTCATCAATTTTTTAGTCATTTTTGGTAAGTTGTGGTTTTCAAGGCATGTGTCTATTTCATCTAAAATCAAGTTTATTTGTTACCTGTTTGTCATCTTTCTAATGTCTGTGGAATGTGTAGTAAAGTCCCCTTTTCTACATATAATATTAAAAATTCACATTTTTTTCTTTTTTATTTGATTAATCTTTCTCAAATTTTAACAATTTTCACATTTGTTTTCCAAGAACCATTTTTGTCTTTGTTAATTTTCTCTGGTATATTTTTGCTTTCTATTTATTGATTTCTACCCTTGTCTTTATTTTCTCCTTTTCTTTTGAGTTTAATTTATTGGGTTCTCCCTGCCCCCACCCTCTTCTCTAGAGGTGGAAGCTTGTATCTTTGATATTTAATCTTCCTTTCTTTCTAAAAGAGATATTTAAAGGTACACATTTTCTTCTAAGCACTGCATGAGCTGCATAGTACAAGTCATGTGCCGTATTTACATTTTTTTTACTCTAGCCACCATGTGGTACAATAGATCTCTGGAGCGTATTCTTCCTATTTCACTGGAACTTTGTACCTTTTAACCGACATCTCACCATTCCCCAGCTCTTCTCCTTTCCACTCCTCAACCCCTGGCAGCCACTATCCTACTTTCTGCTTCTGCGAGGTTGGTGTTTTGAGATTTCACATGTAAGTGAGAGCTTACAGTATTTTTATTTCTGTGCCTGACTTATTTTACTTAATGTAATATCATCTAGGTTCACTTATGTTACTGTCAATGACAGGGTTTCTTTTTTTTTGAGGTTGAATAGTATTTCATTATATACATATACCACACTTTGTCTGCTTATCCGTTGTTGGACACTTACGTTGATTCCATAACTTGGCTATTGTGACTAAGGCTGCAGTGAACCCGGGAGTGTAGCTACCTCTTCAACATACTGATTTCATTTCCTTTGGATATATACCCAGAAATGAAATTGCTGGATCATATGGTAGTTCTATTTTCAATACTGTTTTCCATAATGTCTGTGCTAATTTACATTCTCACCAAGAGTGCACGAGGGTTCCCTTTTCTCCATATAGCCTCACTAACGATTATTCTTTTTTTCTCTTTTGATGAAAGCCATTCCTACAAGCGTGAGGTGCTCTCTCTGTGGTTTTAATTTGCATTTCTCTAACGATTAGAGATCTATACTTATATATTTATATATCTGTTGGCCTTTTGTAAATCTTTTTTATTTTTAAAGTTTATTCTGGTGCTTTTACCATTTTAAAATCAGGTTATTTGTTTTCTTGCTTTTGAGTTGTTTTAATACATTTTGTATATTAACCCCTTATCAGATGTATTGGTTGAAAATACTTTCTCCCATTCCATAGACTATCTCTTTATGCTGTTGATTGTTTCCTTTGCTCTGCAGAAGCTTTTAAAATTTGACATCATCCCATTTGTCTATTTTTGCTTTTGTTGCCATGCCTTTGAGGTCATTGTCATAGCATGGATCATATTTTTATCATTCATTTCAAAATATTTTCTGATTCCCGTTGTGATTTCTTCTTCAATCCATAGGTTATTTAAAAATATATTGCTGGGTGGCGCCTGTGGCTCAAAGGAGTGGGGCACCAGACCCATATACCGGAGGTGTATGGCCAAAATAAAAATAAATACATACATTGCTTATTTTATAAATATTTTGAGATAGTCTAGTTACCTTTTCCTTATTGATTTTTTAGGTTAATGCCATAGTGGTCGAGGAATTTTCTCAGTGTGACGACATCCTTTGAAATTTGTTGAGACTTTCTTTATGGCCTAGTAGAAGATTTTAAGTAAATGATCTATGTGCATTATGAAGCATGTATATTCCAAAATCATTAGATGTAGTGTTTTATATGTATCAATTATGTCAAACTGTCATTTTATTATTAAAATCTTTTGTATCCTCATAATTTTCTGTTGCTTACCTATCAATTACTGAGAGAGAGATGTGAAATATAGTTATTGTTAATTTGGCTATTTTGTTTTATATGTTTTGAAGCTCTGTTGTCCAATACATAGAGACTTATGCTGTTTTCTGTTGAATCAACTCTTCTATTATTATAAAATATCGCTCTTTATCTACAGTCATGCTTTTTGCCTTACGGTCCTCTTAATCTGATATTGTTGTAGCTACACCAATTTTCTTGTGGGTGAAGTTGGAATCTTTCCCCATCGTTTTACTGTCAACCTTTCTGTCTTCATATTTAAGGTATGTCTTTTGTTAGAGTCACATATTAATCCCAGTTCTTCTACCGCTTATTAGCTAACGCTCAATTTTCTTGACTGCAAAAGGGAGGCAATTATATATATGCTATATATAATTATACTATATGTATATATACACACACTAAAAAGTAACTTATTATTAACTATTGTCATATAATAGATGTGTAACCTATTTTTTAATATACAGTTTTACTTTTTTTCATCTTTATTTCAATTAAATAACATTGTAGTATAGTCCTTATTATATGGTAAGAGTATATAATAAAAGGGAAAAACACCTCCCTACTTTTGTTTGAGTTTCTGGTCCCCTGTTATATAACTAAATCCGGAGAAAATATTCATGCAATTGTATACTTCCTTCTCTGTAACATTGTCTTAGAGAGGAAAATTGGGAAAGTTCCTGTATCTGACTTCATGAATTATAAGAGACAATATCAAAACTTTCATAGCATGAAGAACAACAACAAAAAAAAAACTCTCAGTTATAAATTGTATATAAATAGAAAACAAGTGGTTCATTAAAGATTGTCATCATTTGCTTCTGTTTGAGAGTCTATTCACACTCTCTTCATTCATTCTTTCATTTAGTCATTTATTCATTTAACATAGACTGGAGTTTTATCATGGAATAGAAGCTGAGGATACAAAAATGAGTCTGAGAAAGTCTCTCCTTCTGGAAGAGAAGTAGAGAAGCTGAGTGAAAAAGAAAGATAATTAGGAAAATCTTATATCCTTCGATATATACCTTGACAGCAGTATGTACAGGGACTTTGAAAGTATGTAGGAGAAAATTTAAACTTCTACCTGGAATATTCTCCTGCCTGTTTTTGGTTATTTTGTGGATGACTCAGATTTCCTAGATAAATGGGCATTTGAATTGGGGCCTTTACAATGACTTGGCATTAGACAGGCAAACCAAACACATATTTGGAAAACGAGAGCATTCTAAGTATTTTAAGCAGAAAGGGATTAAATATGTGGATTTATGTGCTTATACAATTTTTGGAAGGGCTAGGAGAATGGGTCCTAGCCTGAGCATTAAGGAATGAGTCACCGAATGCCACCTATTGTGGGAGCCACTATCTTGTCATATGCAGGAATGGGTAGCAAGAGGCTCACTGCACCTGTTAACTTCAAAATCATGGTGCTGTAATTGGGATCCAAAGGTTGGGAAACTGGGATCAGGAAGCTGCTGCTGCCAAAACTCTCACCCAATTCCCATGAAACTGGACACTGTATGCTGAAGTGCAGAAAATGAAAGACTGTCAGGGAAGAATGCACATTTTTCCCTATTTATTCCTGTGGTTAACTGTTTTGATAGTTAATATTTTTGGTATCTTATTTTTTATATCTTTGATTGCCATCTTTAAAGTGCCTTATCAAATGTATGCCTTTGTGCTATTACTTTTGGAGCTTTGTGAGCTGTTTATATAGTAATTCTAAAAAATTTACTTTTCAATGTATCAAATTTAAATGCTCGTTTTCATATTATTTGATCTTCTATTTTTGTTTGTCCTGTACCTTATGTTGCTTTTTGGTGGTTTGTTTTGTGTCATCTGTCAACTTGTAAGCCAACTAATTCTCTACTGTATATAACTTTTGAACATCTTTGATACGCATCTTGGGATTCTTTTCCTCCTCAGTGTATGCTTAAGTAAATACAGAGATGTGTACAGAACTAGATCCCTAAGCCTCACAATGGGGCTATGGAAGGGGACAGATGGATAGGTAAAGAATAGTTTTGTTCAGCCTACTAGATCATAGTTCTTAATTAATTTTTTTGGTAAAGATCACACATATGTTGTCATTTCTATATCAAAGAGGTGCATATTTCAGTATTAGAAAAATATTTTTATATACCTGAAAATTGCTATTTTTTAAATATACAAAAATAAACTTTTATTAAATGCACAGAAATAAATAAAATATAATCATTTTATCTTTTGCTTTTTTCCCCATGGTAATTCTCGTCTTTGGAGTGCCCTCCTTGTTCTAGTTTTTCACTTGCTTTATGTAAGGCAGATGGGATGTGTGATTCTAGTCCACAGTGATTCTCTCCTTCCTGAGCTTCAGCAGCACCTGCAGTCAGCGCTGTTTTTATCCTCATGTAGTTTCATATGTTGGTTGCCTTCCCAGTGAGAAAGGAAACTTAAGGAGTAGGGATCATGTTTTCTGCTCAAGTGATGTAACATTGAACATTTTGACCCAGGCACTTAGAGTTAAGAGGTACATTTCCTGGAAAGGTTTCAGACCAAAACGTGAAGTCTCAAAAGTTAAGTTTCAAAACCAATTATATGAGTCTTACACATCTTACTCATATGCAGGCTCTGAGAACGTAGGATGGAGGAAGGATTTTAAGGAGATTTATTGGAGATAGCTTTGCTGGGTTTCTAAATTTCCCCAAAAGGGAAGAATGAGGCACCTTTCCCCATCCAACCTTGGGAGCACTCTCTGGGCTTGGTATGAAATTAGGACACAGTGCACACCAGTGTTTGCCTCCTCTTTAAGAAATCTAAAAGCACGAGACAGGCTGGTTTGCTTTAGATGGATGAGCTGGAGGAGTCTGCATGACTCATGTCAAGGGAATCTCAGCTGCAGCTTTTCTAAGAATCCATAAAGCAGTCCCTGAGAGTCAGTGTTGTAAGAGAAAGGAGGACCATTTTAAGATGGTACTATCTGGGTGAGATCTTTGCTATACTACCCCAGCTCACCTCTCTCCCGTCAACGCCCTTTGACCTGGAAGGAAAATATTAAGACCAGATTAGTGAAATGGAGAAAGGGTGTTAACTTCCTACCTACCTATCAAAAGTCCTAGGGGAAGGAGAGGGCAATGCTTTTATTTCAAATCAGGTTTGAATTTCTCATTATTGCAGGTACTTGGATACTCTCACTTATAAATTAGAGACGCTTCTGCCTGAGTATTCTAAATGCTTTATCAGGACTTGGGAAAGCCGCTGACAATTTAGTACTCATGAAAGTTTTCTTCTTGGCATTGTTTTTTCAGTACCTTCTCCACTGTGCATATTGAATTATTGGCCAGTTGCCTCGACACTGAAATGAACCCAAGAGAGTCAGCTAATTATTAAGAAAATCATTTATAGGAAGAAGTATCATTGATTGAAAAGGTGTCTTTATTTGTCGGATAGAAGGGCTGAGAATGTAGAAGAAAGCATGGGAGATTGGAGGACAAGTTTTTAGTTGGTCAACAACAAGGAATATAATATGATCATCTCACAGACAACATCTCACAGCAGCGTGTGTGGTTACGGTGTGGGACCCACCTGACAAAGTCCTGGGGAAGTAGACTGCCTCCAACAATGGTTCTAGCAGTGCTCCAATGAGGCAATGTTCTGTCATACGGTACAGATGAACAACACAGGGATTTGTGAAGGAAAATCAACCCCCAAATCTAGGGACTGCTTGAAGCCATCCCTCTTTCCTCCTTCAAAACTTCAAGTTTAGATCGTAAGCTTCTTGAAATCAGTGACAATGGTTTCTACCATCTCTACTTCCACACCAGAGCTGTCTGCTTTATCACCTGTGAGTGGTGCCATTTAAAAGAATATAAGCTGCCTATCTCATGGTTTCACACAAGCTTATGCTCTGCCAGGAACTTGGCATTCACGGACCACCGAGAGAGTAAGTACAAGATGTGTCTTGGCCCGTTTTGCGTGGAATGCCTGGGGCTGGCTGGTTTATAAAGAAAAGAAGTTGATTTGGCTCATGATTCTGTAGGCTGTACAAGAAGCATGAAATCAGCATCACCTTCCCTTGAGGACTTCAGGCTGCTTCCACTTACGGCAGAAAGAGAAGAAAGAAAAACTGGTATCTCACATGCCATGAAAAAGAAGAGTGAGAAAGAGAGAGGAAGAGGTGGCAGGCCCTTTCTACAGTCAGTTCTTGAGGGAACTAATCTTGCAAGAACCCACTCATACCATGAGGACAGCACCGAGCCATTCATGAGGACTCTGCCCCACCACCTCTGACCCAAACACCTCCCACCAGGCCCCACCTCCAGCACCGGGGGTCAAATTTTTACACGAGATTTGGAGAGGACAAATATCCAAACTACATCATGATATAAAAGAGTGGATTGGGAAATGCAAATGATGGCTTGAAAATGGATTAATTTTCCGTGTTCAGACATTAAAAGTGACATATTTATATATATTGGAAAGGGGGTGGAATGGATGGCAGTACAAGGGAGCTGTTTTAGTTGATGGAAAGAGATGTTTTTAAAATCAAAAGGGCAATAAAATAGTCTTAAGCATAATATTTAAGGTTCTCACAGTAATGAAGAAAAGAACTAAAAATAAGTTAATTTTAAAAATTAGGAAGGCAGGAAGAGGAAGCAGAATTGAAGTGCTTTATATTTTGTGGTGGGCAGTCAGAAGATACTGTGCTAACTTGACAAGACAAGAAACAGAGTGTTTTTTGATAGTTGGGAGTGACTATCTTTGCTTATAAACTTAAGAACAGTGGCTTCCCTGGAGAGCTAAGGCAGGTGCTTTAGGGCACTGTGGAGCAAAAGGCCCTGAGGAGGTAGACTCGGCTCCTTCCCTTCTCCCCTCCAGCCAGAGCCACTATGCTTTTTATATGTTTTACATCTTGAGTTATAGTGAAATATTTTGCTGGAAAAAATATTACATTGCTTTAAAATGTTTGGAAACTATTATCCTAGGATAAGATGTATCTGTTAACATGATCTGGATTAAAAATTTAAATTCTTAGCCCCAGTGAAGTGGCTCATGCCCAGACTCCTAGCACTCTGAGAGGTGGAGGCAGGAGGATAGCCTGAGCTCAGGAGTTTGAGACCCTGTCTCTACTAAAAATAGAAAAACTAGCAGAGCGTTGTGGCGAGCACCTATAGTCCCAGCTACTTGGGAGGCTGAGGCAAGAGGGTTGTTTGAGTCCAAGAGTTTGAGGTTGCTGTGAGCTGCGATGCCATAGAGCTGTGGCACTCTACTGAGGGTGACAAAATGAGACTCTATATCAAATAAATAAATAAATAAATAAAATAAAAATAAAAAAACATTAAATTCTAGCAGAATCAAAGAAGTTTCCAGAAAAAGGTAAGAGGCTCTTATAGTATGAGATGACTATATGATCTCTCTTTCTTTGAAAACTGATGCTCTTTCACCTACACCACAAGACTAGGGCTTGATTAGGCCATTGTTTATTGAAGTTTGGCTGTTTTGAATTTGAGTTCTTAGGTCCTAGATTCCGGAATTTGAAATGGATTGTTATATACTAGGAAGCTGTGGCCTGGCTGCCTTTTGACATTTGTGAAAAGACAAGAGGAAAGAAGCAAAACAGAGGTGAAAAGGTCTTAAATAGCCCCCGAGAGAAAAGATTTCTATTTCTTTCCATTTCATAGTCCTGATCCCCAATCTACCCATTGGATTCCACTCTACTAGATCTTTCCAATAAAAAAATCTCTTAAGTTTGACAAGTGTTCGTGAATTTCTTTTCCTTGGAAAACCTAAAATAAAAATCAATTTAATTATAAAAAGGCTTTGAATAAGATATAGAGGAAAACATAAAAAATTTCGGGACAGGAACCTATGATGATCTGAAGGTGATAGGAGCAGTTAGCATAAATAGTCCAAGAGAAAATCATTAGAATTCAGAGGCTTAAATGATGGAGGTTGAAGGAGCACAGCCTATGACCAGCTCAGTGTAACTTAGTGACTGGAGCTCAGGGACCCTGTTGAGATGAGGATCTGGTGACTGGGAAGACCTAAAACCAAGGAGTCTGTCTAACCAGAGCATAGGTAGGAAAAGGTTTGGCCTTCCCATCTGGACAGAGAGCATTAAGGGAAGTAACTTACTGGGCTGGGAGTAGAAGTAGAGGAAACAAAAGAGGACAGTCGTAGCTCCAGGCAGAGCCAGCTGGCAAGAAGGGGTGGTCGGAAGCCGGGAGTGACCAGCTGGGGGTGAGTAGTGAGAGCTTAAATCAGTTAAACTCATAGCATCAAAAAAATGCTTCTGAGTAATTTACCTCATTTGTTCATGGCTTTTCTTCTAACATTCCTTTATTTTTGTTTTTATTTTTTGCTTTTTTTTTTTTTTTTTAAATTTCAGAGTAATGTGAGGATATAAACAATTAGGTTACAAGGTTTGCATTTTTGTAGTTGTGGCCCACTTTTTTTCCTTAACAAATATATTTCACATTGAAGAGTTTCTTACTTTTTTGTATTTCAAGAAACTTAAGGGTTACAAAATTATTTTTTTTAAAGCATAGTAATAGCTTTGTAAGAGAGACGCCCGCTGGGTCTACCCAGTTGCACAAACTAGATTCTATCCAACTATCTATAGTTCCTAAGTTTCTTCCTCAAACCCACCAAGGGTCTTGGCAGAAGAGTGTGATGACTAACAGAGGCACTGCAGTGACAGGCACTTGCTGTCTTCGGAAGGAGTTATCTGTGCTGTAGCTCAGTGAGTTATGCAGGGAAGGAGGGAATTGGTGACATCTGGTGCAGCCCCTCCTGGGAGCAGTCACATGATAAAAAGAGAATATTGAAGGCCTACCATACTCACCTCAATACTTTTGTGTGTAGGGTAAAGTGCTTCTAGGTCACACTATGAACTGCTGACAAATTTCCTTTTTGTCACTCTAGACTTCCTCTTGTTTACTCAGGGAGAAGACACCTGAAGGATTCACATACCGCTTCTGATCCCAGAGGGAAGCTCTTGAGATAATTATCTTCAATGCAGATTTGTGGATCAAGTACAAAATACTTACCAGTTCATGAATATATTCACAAAGCCCACTGCCCTTCAAGAAGGTAAATATATAGAAGAACAACATCTTTATTATTTTTTAAAAATGACAAACATGTTTCTTTTAATTAGTAAAACCTAATGTTGCTTTTCTAAGTTATAGATTTGTAGAATTCTGTAAATATCTTATACAATTCTTAATCGTATAAGCACTACTAAAGAAACATTTTGATTCTGCCCTGGAAAAAATTTTTCCTCTTCTGATTGGGAGAAAGAAACTTCTTGTATTTTATATTTGGCTGTTGTAAGCATACTTGCCCACACCTATTTATTTAAAAGCATTTGCCTTTTGCCCTTGGGGTACTTTTTTTTTTTTTTTAATCAATGAGGTCTCCCCCAGCACTTATTTTTATTTTGGCCAATATGTGCTGTTGTTCATTAAAACCTCAGGAGTGTGGATGATAATGGAGAGAGAATACAGTTTAATGGACAAGGAATCTGTGAAATTGCAGTTGTATATTATGTCACATTTCATGCTCTAGGGTCTCACATAATGCTATGGTTCTTCTTGGAAGTAAATTTTCACTACTGTCCTTGGGAATAAGAATAGGGTAGAATTTCCTGTTATGTAACAACGATCTGTTATTAGATAGTGGCTTTCATGGGTGATTATCAGGCTCCAAGTGGACTTTCTCTCAGGGGCTCTTACTGTGTAGCCACAGAAGCCAATTTGTTACACCAAGGTTTTCTCCACTGTGATCCATGGCCAGCCTGTCTGAGAATCGCTTCGGGTGCAAATTTGAACTGGATGTGGTGGGTCAAGCCTGTAGTGATTTGGGGGCCCAAGGCAGGAGGATCACTTGCGACCAAGTGTTCAAGACCAGCCATGTAACAAAATGAGACCCCATCTCTACAGAAAATAATAACAAAAAATTAGCTAGGTGTGGTGGCATGCACTTGTAAACTTAGCTACTCAGGAAGCTAGGGCAGGAGGACCATTTGAATCTAGGAGTTTGAGGCTGCAGTGAGCTATGATCAGGCCAACATTGTACTCCCTCTGGGGTGACAGAGACATTATCTTTAAAAAGAGATTTTTAAAAACAGATTTATAGACTTCACTCTAGATTTTCTGAAACACAATCTCACTGTCACAGCTACTTGCCAGTTTCTCTACTTTTGGGGGCAGCAATTCTCCAACTTGACAGCACCTTGGAATCACCTAAAGAGCTTGAAAATGTAATCATGCCTGGATCCATCTCTAGAGAGTCTGGATAGACTGGTCTGTGATGTGGCCAGGGTATTTGAAAGCTCCCTAAGTAATCCTAATATGTACACAGCATTAAGAACCACTGCTCTGGGACTCCTTCAACTTTAGAAGGAAAGTCTGATTATTTCAATGTCAACTTCCCCTCTTTGTCTTAAGTCCTGGGGCTCCCTGAAAGAAACACAGCTGAACCTTCAGAGTTGGCCACTGCCCTACACTGACCACCTCCTTAAGTTGACCTAATTTTCATAGACCAGATGTGCACCACACGTACGTATCAGTATAGTAGGTGTAGTTCCTTATGTTGACCACCTCCATATGTTGACCAGTTTGTTACAGTCCCTTAAGGTGGTCACTTTACAGAGGTTCTACTGCAGTTAATGTGCAAATAATGTGGGAAATACTTCATTTCTCACTCTTAGCAGGAGGAGACATGAGTCTGTTTTCCAGAAAGTTTTCCCCAATATTGAAAATCTTTGCCTTCAGGGTTCACTCAACCTCAGGTCTCACTGAGGTCCTACAAGTGCCATCGAGAGTGACCCATCTTAGAGGATGGCCTGCTCCACTCCAGGCTTGTGGCCTCTGGACTATATCTCCCCTGTAAAGTGACACCTGAAGCACACAATGTAAGGAAATAAGTAGGCGCACTTTGATATTGTTGATAAAAATTCTTAACTCTTGCTCTGTTTCCTCCGCTTTCCTCAAAAGCTTAGGATGATAAATTGGGTCCTGCCTTCTTTCCCATTTTGGAAACACTTTTCTTCTCTTTCCCTCTCTACTTGGTGAAGTTTTACTCATTCTTAAAATTTAGATCCTCTATCATCTTGTTGTGTAGCTCTCTCCAACAGTCCTTCCTCTAAATAGAATGAATGGATTGTTTTTACAAGATGCTTACACAGCACCTTGAACCTGTTTTAATGGCATCTTTTGTCAAATTGCATGGTAGGTAGCTATTTTCACAGCTGTAGTCTCCAACTTGTGAACTATTGCTTTCAAAATTCTGCACAGATCTATTCGACAAATGTGTAATGAGTAGCCACAAGTGCCAGGCCTTGGGCTAAGCAACATAAAAATGAATCGTATTTTCTTTGCCCTCTAGGAGCTCACATTGTAGTGGGGAAGATAAACAAATCATTACATTATCCCTGGATAGATGTTGCAAAATATAAAGTGCTGGGGGGAAATTCTAAGTATGTAGTGGTATTACAGAAAGCTTTATAAAATTAGGACTTAACAGATGAAAAATTTGAAAAGAGTTTTGAATTCCATAGTTGGGGGCAAGTGGAGTGGCTCTTCTCTGTAATCTCAGCACTTCAGGAGGCTGAGGGGCTTAAGGCCACGAGTTTGAGACCAGCTTGGGCAACATGGCAAGACCCCATCTCTACAACAAATAAAAAAATGAGCTGGGCTTGGTGTCTGTGGGCTCAGCTCCTTAGGAGGCTGAGGTGGGAGAATTGCTTGAGCCTGGAAGGTGAGGTCATGCCATTGTACTCCATCCATCCTGGGTGACAGAGTATTTTTTAAACTTAAAAAAATAAATTCTATAGTTGAAGAATTACAGGAAGAGTATCTAGGCTGGGGGATTGCATATGCAAAGGTAACTGAAGCGGGAAAGTTCATAACACATTCAGGGAAATACTGTGTAGAAAGAAAAGGCTGTTGTTTAAGATGGACATACTTAATTCCTGGATGCTGGAATCATCCTCAATTATTACAGGAAGCTGGACTATTTGGGCAAACTGCTAACCTTTGTCAAAATACTTTTTTAATATATTAATGCAGTTGGAGTTAATGGTCTGGCTAAGGTTAACTCTTGGCTTCTTAGAGAATGGTGATTCTTGTGATATTAAAAGCTGTGCAAAACCCTTTTCAATTTTGTGTTATTTATAAAAGATTACACATTCCAGTGATTATTTCAAAGCACAAATTTCAAGGTGTAGAGGGAAAATAAATAGGTTTTGAGTTCATTAGACGTAGGTTGGAACTTAGTCTCTATTATTTATTAATTCAGTGGCAAAGTTACTTGCTTTCTCTGAGTTTTAATTTCTTTGTCAAGTGAGGATCAAAAATAGATAACTCATGTGATCGTAGGGATGATTAAATCAGATAATGCACGTACAGCATTTGGCACAGTGCTTGGCACATAAAAAGAACTCAGTACATTTTGGTACTACACACCTCCAAAAATTAAAAAAAAAAAAAAAAAAGAAGAAGAACAGGTTGGTCCAAGGCCAGAGAGAAAATGCCAGAGGGAATTTTGAAGCAGATATCAGCAGCTTCCTCCTTTGATCTGGAGAGCACTATCACAGTATCATTCCACAACTTGCTGAGCTTGTCCGAAGGAACTGAAGAGTTAATTTTCAACCTCAATTCTCTCCCAGTTTAGACTCAGGCTACTTGAGTGCAGAGCTTTCTGTGTTCAAGGTGAGCAGAATTTGCTGCCCTCCTCCTTCTGTGCTAACAGCCCGCCCGAGGCTGCTGCTGGGAGGAACCTCACGACTTGTCTCCACACAAGGCCTCCTGGAGAAGAGAATGAAGGTGGTTTCATCTGCAGCTCAGTAAATATCCAGGGCTGGGCAGAGAGCAAGGACTTGTAAGATGAAAGAGGAAGAGCTTTCTGATTCGTGTCTGGCTCCCCAAACCCTGAGCAATCTGTTCCTGTTTAAAACAAAAAGCAAAACATGTTTCCTAAAACTGGTTTAAGAGAATAGTGATGACTAAGACAGTCAGTATGTTTAATTCAGCTGTCACAGGAATCATGAATTCCTGGATTTAAAAAAAAAATTCTCCTTCTATATTTTTGAAAATACTGCGGTTTTCTTCCTAGGTACTCCTGAAAAGAAATTTGGTTTTGGATATTATATTAACAGGGGAGCTAGTCTCAATTCTGAAAACATTCCTTGTTCAAAAAGATCAGAAAGGTTTGTTGAGAAGAATATAGATCTAAAAATGGTTGAGGTAAGCAAGTTAAACAAATTAATGAAGGACAAAGGGCAATTACGTTAATTTGTTCAATTAATTGTTAGGCACCTATTTTGTAGCAGAGTCTCTAGGTATAATTCTGGGTAAACAAAGGTGTCTGGGGGAGGGTCGCAGACAAGTAAACACGTCCTTCCAATACAATGTATTAAAGGCCCTGATGGTGGACCTCCACGTTTGTATGAAGAGGACTCAGAGACCCAAAGGATGAGCAGAATTTAGCCAGATGCACAGTTGTGGGTGGAGAGTGTTCTAGGCGGAAGGAACAGTATATCTTAAGGCTTAGAAATAAGAGTGGAGTGTATTTGAGGAACTAAACTCACATTATTGCGTCTGGATTACAAATTTAACCAGTAGAATGGCTGGAGAAGAGAATGACAAGATACCCATTATCTTCCTTTCAGCAGTTTGGTGTTGGTAAAATGTGGATTTAAGATCGAGGGGGAGGTAAAGACTCCTTGTAAATGTTGGGCCCAAGCCATGTGTGCAAATGGAATCTTGCCAGAGAGATGTGTGACGTGGTTCTTTGTTTCCCATTTTGCTTTTGTTTCATGTGTGAATAGCTTCCAAAGGAAACTCGGGAGATGTTTGATGAAACTAGATTTAGATGTTCCTTGGCCACTTAACATCACAATCTCATTTCAAGTTTAACAACAGGGATATTGGCAGGTGAAATCCACTGTTTGATGTATTAACTAATAAATGGAAGATGAAGGAGATTATGACGGAATGGGTTCTAGGTACAAGGGCTTCCTGAGTACTTAGCCATTGAGCGTAACTATCAATTACCTTTGACTTGTCTTCATACGTCAAAGACACGAGAAGGCAAGAAAATACCAGAAGAATAGATCCACAAGTGATGAGTTAACTCAAATGATCATCAGAATCACTGGAGGTAAGGCTGTTTTAATACTTACCACCTTAAAAATACAACTATGTGCTTGTTTTCATTGAAAATATAGTTTGGTATTCTTCTAGAGAGCGTTCATGAATGATCATCTTAAAAGCAGCCATGAAATCAGAGAACTGAAAAGAATGTTAGACATTATTTGGTCTAATACTTCTAGTTTACAGATGAAGAAATGTGAGGTGGTGCATCTGGGTTGCAGCCGCAGAGCTCTTACACCTGCCCTTCCCTCTGTCAGGAATATTCTCTCCACCTTTGTTTCGCTTGTCACACCATCATTAAGAACTTTACTCAATAATTATTCAATTCTAACTGAGATAGCTTCTGAACAAATTCTTTTAATTACCTTACCTGTTTTATTTTCTGTATTGTACATATATTTTCTAAAATATTTTATTTTCTTGTTTAGTGACTGTCTCTTTCACTAGAATTTAAACAAGGATTCTTTTCTTTTCTTTTCCTTTGAGACTGAATCTCACCCTTTTGCTCAGGCTGGAGTGCAGTGGCATCACAGCTCACAGCAACCTCAAACTCATGGGCTCAAACAATCCTCTTGCTTCAGCCTCCTGGGTGGCTAAGACTACAGGCACCTGCCACGATGATGCCAGACAGAAATAGAATGTGGGTCTCTAAGTCATTGATTTTTCTATTACTCCCATGCTTCTCAAATTTTAATGTGCATACGGATCACCTGGAGATTTTTTAAAATGCCAATTTTGATTGAGAATGTCTTTGGTTCTGAGATACAGCATTTTTGTAAATATCTTAGTTGATATCAACAAGTCAGATCCTCTTCTTAAGGATGGACCTCATCTTAAGCTCCCTACTACAGCTGTGGACTTGAAGCCAAAGGTAACTAAGCTTTGCCAGAAGCATGTTTATAGTCTATTTAGGTACGAATGGTTTAATCTCAAATTTTGTTATTATTTTTAAACAAGAAACTGGGAGGTAAGCTGTGTTTCTTCAACGTTTCATTACAAAAATTTTCAAGCACAAAAAAATGAAAAGATTTTTGTAGTGAACCTACTAGATAGTCTGCACCATTAATATTGCACTAGTCTTTTCACATTTCTATGCAAGTATTTTCTTTTCATGCGCAGCTCAATCTGTATTACAGTTTGATGTATGTTAAGCGAGTTATAACAAGCAGTGCATTCTTTCCAAAATACTCCTCAGCTGCATTTAAAAAAAATGACTCTTTCTAGATGGTGACCACCTGGGGAGGCTATTCAAGGGGCTTATTTATGAAGCTGGCCCCGTGTGTCTCTTCTCCCTCTTGCCCTTTTCTTCCCAGAGCACACTGAAGCCAGAGCTCTAACATGTATATGTCAGACATACCCCACATCTTTTGAAGGCATTCTGCAATGATTTTAAGCCCAAACCAAGTTTGCCTTTGGGAATAATTTAAATTATTCTGTAAAACAATAGAATAGATAAAAATGACAATTTATTTTTGGTATCTGGCTTTTTTTTTTTTTGAGACAGAGTCTCACTATGTCACCCTGGGTAGAGTGCTGTGGCATCACAGCTCACAGCAACCTCAAACTCTTGGGCTTAAGCGATTCTGTTGCCTCAGCCTCCCAAGTAGCTGGGACCACAGGTGCCCGCCACAATGCCCAGCTATTTTTTGGTTGTAGTTGTCAGTGTGGTTTGGTAGGCCTGGGCTGGGTTCGAACCCGCCAGTTCCTGTGTATGTGGCTGGTGCCCTAGCTGCTGAGCTATAGATGCCAAGCTGAGATATTATTTCTTATGTTCTCTCCAGCTTTACTGATTTAGAAACTACAGAATATAAACAAAATAATTCTTAGGAGAAAGAGCCATTGAAGAACATTTCTCTTTCCTTTTCTCAGCATTATCAGCCATTTCTTTCCTCCCTCACGGCAGAGTAAGTAGCAGTCCGCTGTAATACAGGGTACCAGGTGTCAGTGTGTATTGAGTGAAGGATTGAAGGGTGGATGAAAGAGCGTCTAAAGGGAAGACAAGGAGCTCTCGAGAGCTGACCGAATCCATACCAGGACCTCCTGCTACATAACCTGTGTGTCAGGAGCCCTGCCAGCAGCTG
>CAUYPK010050384.1:0-16209 GCA_963574355.1 Loris lydekkerianus | reverse complement strand
TAAATTTGTTAAATTCTTTAGACAACTTTTGAATTTCTCCTTGAATTCCTAATTCCATTTTATTAATCTTGTTTGCAATCCAAATTCTGAATTTGATTTCTGACATCTCGGCCAGTTGTTTATGAATGGGATCTTCAATTATATCTGCCATATCTTTCCTTGGGGGGGTTGATCCATTCTGGCTATTCATTTTACCAGAGTTTTTCCACTGATTCCACCCCATGATTGTTTTACTACCTTTGGTTTTTCCCCTGGAGCTTTGTTGAGGACCTGTACAGTGCTGTGGCCTGAGAAACTGGAACCCTATTTGTTGTGGTGGGGCTAAGGAGTTCTGTCTTGTTTTGAGCTGGTTTCTGTTCGACCCTTGTAAAACTCTTACTCTTGGTTGAAGTCTCAGCTGTGGAGAAATACCAGCAATTACGTCACCCCGCCCACCATGCAACAATTAATAAAGGAAAATATAACCTTCCTACAACCACACACCTAGGGCACCACCTAAATAGTCATAAGGCAATTGACTCAGTTCAAAAGGTCCAAATCAATTGTCTCAGTTATCACCTGTCTCGGGTGGGAAAGTTTAAGAATTCTCTGGGAACTGGATCACAGGAGTTTGGTGACTACTCTAATATTGCTTGCTCCAGTGCTGCGTGGAGTCAGGAGGAGCCACCAAGCAAATAGATCTGTCCGGGAAGGTTGATGCCTCCTTCCTTGTTTTGCATCTCTGTCACACCCAGTCTCTGCTAGCCCCACAGGGCTATGACCCAGTCAGTTGTCTGCAATGAGCAGATACTCCAGAGGTTTGCACCTGCCTAAATCACAGGGAAGTCTGTATCTGCTCTTCTAGGCCACTGCTCTCTGCCTCTATCCAGCAGGGTGTGGTGCATCCTGTCAACCTCGGGCACTTGATGGAGGCTGGGGGTGTTCACTCAGTTCTAGCCCCACCCTTAGTTTATGTTACTGGCTGAACAAAATAACCCTGTGTAAGTTTGTTTCTGACCCTGCCAAATTCTTCTACAGAGGAGAGGCTGATTTGAGTTCCCAGAACCTGTGCCTCAGGCCCTGTGTTTACTACTGCAGGTTTGTATTCGCAGTACAATTAGTTGTCAGCTGTAGCCTCTTGGCCTCCTTTGTCTATAGGCTGATGATCCCCTGAGGGCTGGGTACCCCTTAGGCTCATTAAAGCGGTCCTGTGGATGAGCCCCAACCTGGGAGTTTCCCGGCTCTGCGGATGTGTTTTCTAGTCCCTGCATTCAACCCAGGCCAGTACCGTTTCAGAAAAACCCTTGACTCATGGGGCCTGTGTTTAAGTCCCAGGTCTGTTTTATGGTGGTTGCCATCTGAGAAGATGCTTGGCCTCATCTGGTTGCCCAGGGAGAAAGGAGGAGTGGCTATGCGATATCTGAATGTGGGCCTTGTTGTTGCTAAAGATGGCTGCTGCTCTGCATGTCGCAGCACTGGCGCTCCAGCGTGATTCCCTCTTAGCTGACCATCCTCTCCTCACAACTATGCTACAGACTCAGCACTGTCCGGCTACCATCCAGGTCCTGTCTGCACCTCTTGAGAAATCAGCCAAGTATCTGGATTCTTTGGGGGCAGGCCTCCAGACTTCAGAGTGACAGAGGAAGGGAGTCCTGAGAGCTCAGGGTTGCAGGTCATAACACCAAGCTCATTGAGAGCAAATGAGCAAATAAACAGATACAAAGGCTACCAGACTGATAAATCCATAGATACAGAAACAGACAGAGACACATAGACATAGAGACAACACCCACGACAACAGCAACATTAAAAGAACTGCAATAACAATAGTGTTAATTATAAAATAATTGAAAAAAAAAGAGAAAAAAGTGGTGTTCATAGACTTGTTAAAAAAGAAGAAAGGAGAAATTAAAATTCAAAAAAATACAAATAAAAAATGTGTCTATATAAAAAGTAATAATAAATTAACAAAAACTTCTCCAAGAAAATGGTGAGAAAAAAACGAACAAAAAAATGAAAGGCACTAAGTACAAAAATATTATTCTTGTGTACATATCTATATGTATGATGTAAGGATCAACTTTCGTAGGAATATATTCATACTGCAATATACTTTCTGGACACTTGGTGTCGCTGTGAGTGGTTCCCAGGCTCATACCTGATTCACAGTTTATACTTTTATCATGGTAACCACCTTCCATGGCTGATGGCCATTTTGGAATTTCTGTAAAAGTTTCTTATCTAAGTATTTTGTAGCCTCAGCTGTTCTGTTCCAGACAGCACTTGCGACAGACCTTCCCACTCAGTGCAGGAGTCCATGCTTCTTAAATTTTTCCACTCTGCTCCCAGGATCTCCTGCAAACTGGCAACTGCAATAGGCTGTGGGGGAGGATGCTGCTGGGTTCAGGGGGTTGCTGGTTGGTCCATGGCTGAAGCAGCTGTAGCAGGTTCTTGCAGCTGAAACAGCTGTAGCTGATTCCCATGGCTGGAGCACACAGGGACCTTATTCTGAGTTTTAGGGTTCAGAGTTTCCCTTTTGGATCGGGACCTGCCAGTTCACCACTCAGCCTAAACCACCAACCCCCTCCAACATTCTCCCCATGAATACTCCTGGTCTGGGGAAGGTGCCCGCCCTTTTGGGTAGTTCAAAATGTCTGTTTCCCAGGCGGAATCCCTTCCCTTCATTTGTCCGACAGGTTGCCCAGCTCCCCGTGGTTTTGAGTGGCTCTCCTTTCAGATGCCTTTCTCAGTTCAAGAATAAATATTATGAAATTAATTTAAGGCTTTCACATGAAAGCTATGACCCAGTTACAACCTAAGAATAAGGGGAAGGGGGAATGAGAGGAGAGGGAGAAGGGAGGGGGGTGTAGGGAGGGGGATTCTTGGGATTACAACTGTGGTGCATCTTACAAGGGTGTATGTGAAACTCGGTAAATGTGGAATTTAGGTGTCTTGGCACAATAACTGGGAGAATGCCAGGAAGGCTGTGTTGACCAGTGTGCTGAAAATGTGTCAAACGGTATATGAAGCTAGTGTATTATGCCCCATGATCGTATCAATGTACACAGCTATGATTTAATTTAAAAAAAGAATAAATATTCGTCAATTGTGTTTTGTCAGCATTTGCAAACTGCTGTCCTGTCTAAGGGAGGGGACTGCTGGCCAGCATGGCCAAGCAGGGAAGAATCTCTACAATAGAGTCTGTGGTTTTAAATTACCCCTTACATGTAGCAATCTGCCAATTCACTGAGTCTCTAGCTGTCCATCCACACCAATAATCCACACACGGGGAAGGTTCAGACCCCGTTTCCTCTCACCTGATGGCTTGGGAGAGGTGGGCTACACGTCTGTCCTGTCCGCCATCATGCTCCGCCTCCCTTTGGCACTATTTTAAAGGGAATAGAATCTTTGATTGTTTTTTCCCTTTGACTATTGGTGTACATAAAGACTACAGATTTATGAGTGTTAGTTTTTTATTCTGAGACATTCTATATTTCTTGATCTCATCTAGGAGTTTTGGAGTTGGTTCCCTGGGGTTTTCCAGATATATAATCATGTCCTCTGTGAAGAGGGACAGTTTGATCTCTTCTGGTCCTATTTGGATCCCATTGATTGCCTTCTCTTGCCTGATTTCGGTGGCTAAGTCTTCCATTACAATGTTAAAAAGCAGTGGATACAGTGGGCATGCTTGCCTGGTTCCTGATCTGAGTGGAAATGATTTCAATTTTACACCATTCAGTATGATATTATCTGTGGATTTGCTGTAGATGGCCTCTATCAGTTTAAAAAATGTTCCTTCTATACCTATTTTTTAAAGCGTTCTCATCAAGAAAGAATGCTGGATATTGTCAAAAGCTTTTTCTGCATCAATTGACAGAATCGTATGTTCTTTGTTTTTTAATTTTTTATGTGATGTATATTTAAGAATTTACATATATTGAAAAATCCTTGGGACAATGGGATGAAACACACCTGGTCATGTTGTACAATTTGTTTGATGTGTTGTTGGATTCTGTTTGCTAGGATCTTATGGAATATTTTTGCATCAATATTCATTAGAGTTATTTACCTATAATTTTTTTTTCTTGTTGGCTCTTTTTCTGTTTTGCATATCAGGGTGATATTTGCTTCATAGAATGAGTTTGGAAGTATTCCTTCTTTTCTATGTTTTGGAAAAGATTAAGTAATATAGGTATTAGTTCCTCCTTAAAGTTTTGGTAGAATTCTGATGTGAAGACATCTGGTCCCAGTCTTTTCTTTATGCCGAGATTTCTTGTAGTTGATGCTATTTCAGAGCTTGTTATAGGCCTGTTCAACATTTCTACTTCTTTCTGGCTAAGTCTATGAGGGTGGCATGTTTCCAAGTATTGATCTTTTTTTTCAGATTTTCATACTTCTAAGAGTAGGGTTTTATGTAGTATTCATTAAGAATTTTTTGAATTTCTGAGGAGTCTGTTGTTATTTGCCTTTATCATTTCTGATTGATGAAATTAGAGATTTTACTCTTCTACTTCTGGTTAGATTAGCCAAAGATTTATCTATTTTATTGACATTTTCAAGAAACCAACTCTTTGATTGGTTGATTTGTTGTGTGATTCTTTTCTTTTCAATTTCATTTAGATCTGCTCTAATTGAAGTTATTTCTTTCTTTCTGCTGGGCTTAGGGTTGGAAAGTTCTGTCTTTTCGAGTTGCTTAAAATGTTCCATTAGGTTATTGACTTCCTCTCTTTTCGTTCTCTTGAGGAAGGCTTGCTATGCTATAAATTTTCCTCTTAGGACTGCCTTTGCTGTATCCCAGAGGTTCTGAATATTTGTTTCTTTATTATTGTTTGTTCCAAAAATTTGGTAATTTCCTTCCTAACATCGTCTATGACCCAGCTATCAGTCAGCATGAGGTTTTATAGTTTCCATGTTTTTGTATGTGTGTGGAGATTTCTGTTGTTACTGAGTTCAACTTTTATTTTGTGGTAGTCCGAGAAAACACAAGGAATGATTTGTATTCCTTTAAATTCACTGAGGTTAGATTTGTGACCTAAGATGTGATCAATTTTTGAGGATGATTCATGGGCTGAGAAAAATGTGTATTCAGTTTTGTTAATATGAAATGTTCTATAGATGTCTGTTAGTTGCAAATGTTGAATGGTTAAGTTTAATTCTAAAATTTCTTTGCTGAGCTTCTTTTTTGAGGATGTATACAACACTGCCAGGGGAATGTTAAAGTCTCCAGCAATTATAGTGCTGGGGGGAATGAAGTTGCTCATGTCAGTTAGAGTTTTTCTTATAAAATTTGGTGCATTCTGGTTCGGTGCATAAATGTTGTTAATTGAAATCTAATCACATTGAGTGTTGCCCTTAACAAATAAGAAATGACCATCATTGTCTTTTCTTACTTTGATTGGTTTAAAGCCTATTGTAACTGCGAATAATTTTGCAACATCTGCTTTTTTCTGATTTCCATTTTCCTGAATTATAGATGACCATCCATTCACCCTGAGTCTATGTTTATCTTTTAAGCTAACATGAGATGCTTGAATGCATCAGATGTCCGGCCTTTGTTTTCGTATCCAGTCTGCCAACCTGTGTCTCTTTTGAGGGCAATTTAAGCCATTCACACTAATTGACAGTAATGGTAAGCCAGACAGATTTTTGAGTATCGAGTTTTTTTAACGTCCAGTGGACATTCTTAATCCTTTTGTCACTATGGAAGTTCAAAATTGATCAAAAGTTTCTGAGTGAGTTTCTTTGGTGGTGGAGGATTGTGGTGTTCATTATGGAGGATAGGTGTGAGAATATCCTGAAGAACTGGTTTAGTTATGGCAAATTTCTTCAACATGTGAATGTCATTAAAGTATTTACTTTCTCCATTATGGATGAAACTCAGTTTATCTGGATACATGATGCTGAGTTGAAAGTTATTTTGTATAAGGAAATTAAGGTTGGATGACCAGCCTTTTCTAGCTTGAACAGGTTCAGCAGAGTTCTTCATTCATTCTAATATTCTTCCCCTTGTATGTTATGGTTTTCTTACATCTTACAGCTTTCAGAATTTTCTCCTTCAGTTTACCTTTAGCAAATTTAATTATGTGTCTATGAGAATTTTTATTTGGGTTGAGTTGTACCGATGTTCTAAAACAGTCTGGTATCTGAATTTCAGAGTCCCTTGGCATGTCTGGAAAATTCTCTTTAATTATTTCATGAAGGAAAGCATCTGTATCCTTCACAGCAACTTCATCATTTTCATGTATTTCTATAAGGCAAATACTAGATCTCTTCAAATTATGCCAGAGCTCTCTGAGAGAATGATCTGTTTTTATTCTCCACTTTTTTTCCTCTTTGAGTGTTTGGGAGCTTTCAAAAGCTTTGTCTTCAATATTGCAGATCCTTTCTCCTGCCTGCTCCATTCTGCTACTGAGGGATTCTACTATATTTTTTAGATCTTTGAGGGCTGCAAATTCTTGCTACAATGTGTCAAAATCTTTGGTCATTTTGTCTTTAAATTTGTTGAATTCTTGAGACATCTTTTGAATTTCTGCTTTGAATGCTAATTTCATCATTTCCTTCATTTTGTTGGTCTTATTTGCTATCCAAACTCTGAACTCGATTTCGAACATCTCAGCCATTTATTTGTGAATGGGGTCTTGTGCTGTGTCTGCCTTATCATTTCCTGGGGAAGTTGATCTACTCTGATTGTTCCTGTTGCTGGAGTTTTTCCGCTGATTCCGCCTCATAATTGTTTTTCACTGTTGGCTAGGTGGTCAGGTAAAGTAAGGTGAGATTGAGGTTTCCTGGAGTTGTGGTTAACCAGACCTTTGTTATGAATCTAGGACTGATGACTGTAGCTTTTTCCCCTTTAGCTTTGAAAAGGACCTGTACAGTATTACAGTCTGAGGCTGGGGAAACCTGCTTGGTGTGGTGGGGTTAGAAGGCTCAGTCTTGTATTTAACTGGTTCTTGTCCAATCCTGCTGGATTAGTGACTGTGATGAAGTCTTACCTATGAAGAAATACAAGCAATTAAGAAACCTCACCTTCTCAGACTACAACTGGAATGGGAAAATCGACCCTTCCTGTTACTACACAACCATGGTATCACCCAAGAGGGTCCTTGGGTGATTGCCCCAAATTAGAGGTTCCAAACCAATTCACCCAGTCTGTACAAACTCTCAGGTTGGAGAGTTTGAAAGATGTCTAGAAGCTAGATAGCAGAGGTCTACTGGCTGCTCAGATTTGGCTCTCTCCAGTACTCTATGGAGTCAGAAAGTCCCGCCTGGTAGCACAGTAGGACCAGGAGGCTGAGTCTGTTTCTCCACTTTGTTCCTTTTTCACACCAAATCACTGGTGACACCACAGGGCTTCAGTTCTGCTCCCTCCAATAACGCAAAGTGCCAGGGCTTAGTGCCTGCCAGAGTCAAAGGAAGGTCAATACCCCCGAGGCCCAGCCACTGCCCTCGGCTACCACTCAGTTGGAGGGGGTGTTTCTCCAAGATTAGACCCCTGTTTGATCACTCTATTGTTGCTGGATCTTTATGGGAAGTGCCCCTGTGCAGCTCCTCTGCCATCTGCCAAAGCCATAGAATTCTGGCTATAGGTGCAACTCCAGGAGCATGTTGCACAGTGATCTGATGGAATGGCAGGTTACGCTGCATGCGATTCTGGTAGTGTCCAGTGCCTGGTGACTTCAGCATGGAGAAAACTACTCCACTGGCAATTCTGGTCAGGTGAGATTTTGGCAAGGAGGCAGGGTGGTCAAGGAGCATGGCTTTAGCAGTCTCCGGCTGGGTGGGGTACGGCACGTGGCCTCAGCATTCTCAGGCCAGATGGGGTGTGGTGTGTGGCCTCAGTGCTCTCCAAATGGGTGGGTAGCGGCACACAACCTTAGCGGTCTCTGGCTGTGTGGGCACAGCACAGAGGCAGGGAGGGCACTGGGGGCAGGGCACAGGAACCATGGTGCAGCTTGGAGAAAGGGAGGGTGCAGGGGACCAGCCAGGTGGGGGCCGGGGCACTCGGTCAGGTAGGCTGCCATGGGCACTGCTCACAAACCTCCTCCCTCAGTCTCTGCAGGGGTTAGGGATCTGATTTATCTGGTGAGAGGGTGAAGGGTGGACTGGAAGTTCAGAATGGCAGGGAAAATGTTAGTTCAATTTTTCTGCCTCATAAGAGGATGTTCAGAGTCTCTGCAGTGTCCCTCTGGGGGAAGTAGTCTCAACTTCCTACTGCTCTCACCTATCTCAGTTCACTACTCACCTGTAGAAAACCCACAGGAGCAAACTAAGAGTGAAACGAAAAGGAAAAAAGGACACGCAGCTTTCTTGGGAGAGGGGTCAGGCACTTTTCCTTTTGATTGAGTTTTGTACCTGAAAATTGTTGTCTTGTCATCACAGCTTGCCTCAGCAGGGGTGACCTGCACTTATCTCACTTCTCTCTTAGCTGGGCTCCCTGTCTTCAGCTTAATAGGATACTTCGTGAATGTTATCCTTCTCTCTGGACAGGAGCTTCTGTCAGAGGCTGCTTCCAGTCAGCCATCTTGCCCCCATCCACTTACTTAAATAATTGGAGCTTAAGGTCTCTTTTTCTGAAGATTTATTTGCATGACATATAAAGTGTTGTTAGTCAGGACAAGGATTTGCATGGGTATATAAGCAAACACATACCCAAGCACAGAGAGTGAACTTTACAGGCTCCATCAGGGTAAGAGGCACCCCAAAGTGAGTCCACTGTACAAATTCTGAAAATAACAATGGAGTCTACAATCATAATCATCATAAAACTATGAGTCATCATAATCACATAAGAATGTATAATGTTCTGCCAATTACATGTTAAAATAATTGGAGCCACTCTTATCTCTAATAATTAAAATAAGAGCGCCATTTCTATCTTTTTCTTTCCAGATATCATTGCAATTTGTCAGTTATAAACAAGCATGCTTTCTTTGTCAACTATCTACTATTTTACCTACTGTTTTATGTCACTTTTCTGAAGAAGCACTGATATATCTAGGGGGAAAGTAACTACCAGAAAGATAGATATGTACAGTTTCTCCTACCTTAAAGAAATGTTTTCACAATCACTATGACTAACAAAAAAATATTAGGAGGAACCCCCTGGAAATTGAAGCAACACCAGAATTGTATTACTGGGATATGATCAAACTAAAAAGCTACTGAACAGCTAAGGACACTGTAACTAAAGCAAACAGACAGCCTTCAGAATGGGAGAGGATCCTGTGAGTTATGTTTCCAACAAAGATGTGATAACTAGAATCCACAAAAAAACTCAAACTAATCAATAAGAATAGAACAAACAACCACATTTCATTGTGGGCCAGAGATTGAACAGAAAATTCTCTGAAGATGACAGGCACATAGCCTATAAATGCATGAAAAATGATCTTCATCTTTAATCATCAGACAAATGCAAATCAAAACCACTTTGAGATATCACCTAACTCCAGTAAGATTAGCCAACATCACAAAATCCTAAAACTTACAGACATTGACATGGACGTGGGAAGAAAG
Organism: Loris lydekkerianus; assembly: GCA_963574355.1. Lineage (NCBI taxonomy): Eukaryota > Metazoa > Chordata > Mammalia > Primates > Lorisidae > Loris > Loris lydekkerianus. The sequence continues at coordinate 6,714 of CAUYPK010050384.1, read as the reverse complement.
GAACACTTCTATATTGCTGATGGTACTGCCAACTAATATAGCCTTTTTAGAAAGAAGTATTGAAAGTCTCAATGAACTAAAAGTTGACCTACCAATTGATCCTGGAATACCATTACTAGGTATCTACCCAGAAGAACAAAAATCATTTTACAACAACATTTGCACCAGAATGTTCATTGCAGCCCAATTCACAATAGCAAAGTTGTGGAAGAGGCCTAAATGCCCTTTAACACATGAATGGATAAACAAATTGTGCTATATGCATTACATGGAATACTATGCAGTCATAAAAAAGAGGAAGAATTTACATCCTTTATATTTACCTGGATGGAGCTGGATATATCCTTCTTAGTAAAGTATCTCAATAATGGGGGGGGAGTATCCAATATACTCAATACTATTGTGAAACCATTATATAAACACACATTCATGCAAATGAAAAAACACAGACAGTCCAGAAAGAAAGAAGAGGAGGGAGAGGGAAGAACAGGGAGGAGAGCAACTGGAGACAGGGTATTTGGCAGGCTCTCACCTATTGTGCATAATGCTAGGATACATTTCAAAACAACTAAGAGTATATTATAAATGTCTTACCACAAAAATAAACAAATGAGGTGATGGTTATGCAAATGAGTTTGAGTTAAGCATTCCACATTGTACATCAAATCATCTCATTGTACCCCACAAATTGATAGTATTAATATATATGTTTTGTCTGTGTTAACCCTAATGAATAACCTTAGACACTATATATTTTTTCAAATTAGGTAATTTTATGTTATTTTTATTGTTTCAGGTTCATTGAGGGTACAAAAAATTAGGTTACACTGTATTTGTTAGGTGAAGTTTTTTTTATCGTTGTCTTCTCCCAAGAGATGTGCCATACAACGTAATCATTCATCCTCTTCACTTCTCCCCTCCCACTCTCCCTTGTTCCCTTGTCCCTACTTTGAATTGATTTGAGATTTTCCCTTTTGAGGGTATGTATTAGATCATCTACTGGCTTCAAATTAGAATTGCGTACATTGGATTCTTTTTTCTCCATTCTTATAATGCTTTACTATGAAGAATGTGTTCTAAAGCAATCCATGTTAATAAGAAATATGTAAATTCTCCATGTTTTTTTTTGGCTGAAGAGTATTCCATGGTATACATACACCACAGCTTATTAATCCATTCCTGGGTTGATGGCATTTAGGTTGTTTCCACATTTTGGCAATTGTAAATTGTGCTGCGACAAACAGTCTAGTGAAAATGTCCTTATGATAAAATTATCTTTTTTTTCCTCTGGGTAGATACCTAGTAATGGGATTGCAGGATCAAATTGGAGGAGTAATTTGAGTTGTTTGATTATTCTCCATACTTTCTTCCAAAATGTTTATATTAATTTGCAGTCCAACCAAAAGTGTAAAAGTGTTCCTCCCTTCCCTCCACATCTGTGCCAGCATCTGCATTCTCACTAGATTTAGGTGGGATCTCAGGGCAGTTTGACTTTCATTACTATGATGATTAGGGATGATGAGCATTTTTTTTTTTTCAAACATTTGTTACCCATTCATCTTTCTTTATCAGAGAAGGTTCTGCTGATGTCTCTTGTCCACTGGTGGATCGAATTGTTTAGCTCTTTTTTTGTTGTTCATTAATTTGAGCTCCATGTAGATTCTACTTAACAACACTTTGTCAGATTGATACCCTGCAAATGTCTTCTCCCATTCTTAAGGTTGTCGTTTTGATTTACTTATTATGTCCTTCTTTGTGCAGAAGCTTTTCAGATTAATTAATTCCCATTTGTTAATTTTTGTTATTGCTGCGATAGCTCCTGAAGTCGTTGTCATAAAATCTTTCCCCATTCCAACATCATTAAGAGATTTTCCCACAATTTCTTCTAAGATATTTATCATTTCGTGGCTTATATTTAAATCTTTTTCTCATCTTGAGTCAATATTTGAAAGTTGTGAGAGGTGTGCATCGAGTTTCAGTCTTCTGTATGTGGTTATTTAGTTCTCACAGTACCATCTGTTGAATAAGGATTCATTTCTCAAGTATAAGCATTTGTTTTGTTTATCAAATACCAGAAAGCAAGTAGAGACTAGTTTTATTTCTTGGTTTTCTATTTTATTCCATATGTCTATGCCTTCATTTTTGTGCAAATGTCATGCTGTTTTGAATACTGTAGGCTTGTAATATAGCCTGAAGTCTGGTAGGGTGATGCCTCAGGTTTTGTTTTAATTTCTAAAAATACCCTTGGTTATGCCAGTTATTTTTGTTTCTGGTTCCATACCAAAAAAAGTACTATTTTTCTTGTTCTTCAAAGTATGATATTCGTATTTTACTGAGGATTTCATTGCATCTGTAGATTGATTTGAATAGAATAGACATTTTAACAATGTTGATTATTTTCAGACTAAAGTGTGGTATGCTCTTCCATTTGTTAATATCTTCTGGTATTTATTTTCTTAGGGTGTCATAATTCTTTTTGTAAAAATCTTTCACCTCCTGTGTTAGGTATATTCCTAATTATTTCTTTTTCTTTGAAGCTACTACAAAGTGAATTGTGTCTTTGATTGTTGTCTCAACTGAGCTGATATTGCCACATACAGTGTCTATTGATTTGTGAACATTGATTTTCTACCCTTAGACATTAATGTATTTCCTGATGACATCCAGGAGTTTTGTGGTTGGTGGTTGAGTCTCTGGGGTTTTCAAAGTATAAGATTATATCACCAGCAAAGAGTGAGAATTTGACATTCTCTGCCCCCATTTGGATGCACTTTATATCCTTCTCTGGACTGATTGCATTGGCTAGAACTTCCAACATAATGTTGAATAGTAGTGGTTGGAGTACACATTCAAGATTTCAGTTCTTGGAGGGGGAGACAAGATGGAGGACTGAAGCCAGCTTTCCACAGAGACTCCCATCAAGAAGGAGAGTTAAGGGACAAAAATTTACTAAATAACCTGGTGGATTCGAGTTGCACCAACAGAGAAGGTTGAAGAATGCACATCAACACCACTGAGGCGAGCTGAGACCACAAGGATGCAAAACAAAGGTACAAAATCCATCACCAAGTGGACGGGAGTCCCTCCTCCCCCATGAGACCTGCTCAAGAGCCACACAAACAAACAAACGGGCAGAAATTAAAGGCCCTCCCACTACATTTCCGGGAGTGACCTTCTAAAAACTGGACCTACCTACCCTACTAGGGTGCCATGGTGCTCTCCTCCCAGGCATAAAACTGTATAAAACTTTAAATAACTTTGCCAGCAACCCTGAATTCCCAGCACTCCCTTCCACTCACACTGAGATCTGGAGGCCTGCCTCCCAAAAGTTCGGATTCTTGGGTGAATTCTTGAGGGGTGTGGACAGTGCCCGAGCTGCAACTGGTCAGCACTGACTCTGAGGCACGTGAGTGAGGAGAGAGAGCACTCAGCTGAGGGGGAGTCACGCCACAGCAGCATGTCCCTGTGGCACAGTTCAGCAGCCCTCCTTAGGCAGCAATACAGCCAGGCATAAAAGTGAGTGAAACTGTAGCTTCCCTGTTTACAGCGCTGAGCTCCCAGCACTCCCCTCCCACTCTCACATGGGGGTCTGGAGGCCTATCCCCCAGGAGTTCAGATTCTTGAGTGATTTCTCAAGGGGTGTGGACAGTGCCTAAGCTGCAACTGGTAAGCACTGACTCTGAGGCATGCGAGCGAGGAGAGGGCGCTCAGGTGAGGGGAGTCACACCTCGGCGGCATTTCCTTGCAACACGGTGCAGCAGCCCTCCTTGGACAGCAATACAGCCATACATAAAACTGAGTGAAGCTGTAGCTTCCTTGTTTCCAGTGCTGAGCTCCCAGCACTACCCCCCAATCTCATTCGGGGTTCTGGAGGCCAGCCCCCCAGGAGTCTGGATTCTTTGGTGATTTCTCTTGGGGTGTGGACAGTGCCTGAGCTGCACTGTCTCTGGGGCACACAAACGAGGAGAGGACGGTTGGCTAGAAAGGAACTGCTTCAGAGCAGCGGTTTCCAGAGACATTGAGCAGTGGCTGTCTTCTGGCAGTGATGCGGCCAGGCATAAAACTGTATGGGCTGCAGATCTGGGCTCCAAGCACTCTCCTTGACCCCCACTCTCAGATCTGGAGGCCTGTCCCCCAGGAGTCTGGATTTTTGGGTGATCTCTCAAAGGGTGTGGACAGAGCATAAACTGCGGCTAGTCAGTGCTGACTCTGAGGCACAGGACCAAGAAGAAAAGGGTCGCCTGGTGCCCACACCACAGCGGCAGCTCCCGGAGGTGGATCAACTGTCATTATTATTAACAACAGAATGGCTCACTTCTAGATATTCTGAAGCCACAACCCCTGTCTCCCTGGGCAGCCAGAGGAGGCCACCCAGAAGGAAAGGATATGCCTGACACTGCTAACTAACACACAAAGCTTCCAGGGCAGGGCCGACACAAGGAGGTAATCAAATACAAACCTCCAGCAGCAAAGACTTTTGAACTCAGAACAGCCTGTCTTCGGCAGACGATTTTAGCAGAAAAAAAGACAGAAATCTGCAAAGTTGTCCTATTCTGTTCAGTTCTGTTAGCAACATCAATCAAGGGTGGGGCTGAGCCTGAGTGAAAACACTACCTCACCTTCATCAACCACCGAAGGATGTCAGGCCTCACCTCCTCCTGCTAGATAGCAGCAGAATGCAAAGGCCTAGCAGATTTCCTTGCGATTCAGGTGGGTGCAAACCCCTGGAGTATCTGTTCACTACAGGAAAATGGGTTAGGCATCTACAGAGATACCAGTGACTGGGTCCGATGGAGAAGAAAAGTGGGGAAGAAGACATGAAACTTCCCACACTGATCTATTTGCTAGGTGGCTCCTCCTGAGTCCACGCAGCACTGGAGTAAGCCATATCAGAGTAGTCACCAGAACCATGTGATCCAGTTCCCAGAGACCTCTTGAACTCTCAAACCTGAGACAGGTGCCGATTGAGACAATTAATTTGGAGCTTTTGAACTGAACCAATAGACTGAGGACTTTTCAGGTGGTGCCCTGGATGTGCGCATGTAGGAAGGTTTGATTTTCCTTTTCCAATTGGTGCCTGAGGTGAGCGAGCAGGTTGACTTAACTACTGGTTTTCCCCCACAGTTGAGACTTCAACACAGAGTAAATGTTACACTAGGTTCGAACAGAAACTAGCTAAAATAAAGACAGAACCACTTAGCCCAACCACACAAGACAGGGCCCAAGATTCTCAGGCCACAACACTGCAAGGGCCCTCGATAAAGCTCCAGGGAAAAAAATCAAAGGGAGTAAAATAACCATGGGGCAAAATCACCGGAAAAACTCTGGTAACACGAATAACCAGAATAGATCAACATCCCCTCCCCCAAGAAAAGATACGGCAGATGTAATTGAAGATCCCATTCCTAAACAACTGGCTGAGCTGTCAGAATTTAAATTCAGAATTTGGATTGCAGACAAGATTAATAAAATGGAATTAGGAATTCGAGGAGAAATTCAAAAGTTGTCTCAAGAATTTAACAAATTTAAAGACAAAACCAGTAAACACTTAGACACACTGAAGTAAAAATTTGCATCCCTCAAAGATATGAAAAATACAGTAGAATCGCTCAGGAACAGAATGGACAAAGCAGAAGAAAAGATTTCTGACATTGAAGATAAAGCATTTGAACACTTCCAAACTCTCAAAGAGGAAGAGAAATGGAGACCAAAAATGAATTATTCTCTCAGAGAGCTCTAGGATAATTTGAAGAAGACAAATATATGAATAATTGGCATTTCTGAAAATGATGAAGTGTCCTCAATGGGCAGAGAGACGCTACTGCATGAAATTAGAAAAGAAAATTTTCCAGACATGCCTAGAGATTCTGAAATTCAGATAGCAGACAGCTTCAGAACCCCAGCACGATTCAACCCCAATAAGTCATCCCCAAGGCATATCATAATTAGCTTCACTAAAGTTAATATGAAGGAGAAGATTCTTATAGCAGCCAGGTGAAAGATAACCATTGCGTACAAAGGCAAGAATATTAGAAGGACTGCAGATCTATCTGCTGAAACTTTTCAAGCCAGAATAAGCCGGTGATCGACTTTTAATCTCCTAAAGCAAAATAACTTTCAACCGAGGATCTTGCACCCAGGGAAACTGAGTTTCATTTATGATGGAGAAATAATTTTTTTTTATTAAATCATAGCTACGTGCATTGATATGATCATGGGGCATCATAAACTAGCTTCATAGACCATTTGACACATTTTCATCCCAATAGTCAACATAGACTTCCTGGCATTTTCCTAGTTACCGTGGCATGACATTTACATTTCACATTTGCTGAGTTTCACACTTACCCTTGTAAGATGCCCCGTAGGTGTACTTCCATCAATACCCCCTCCCTCCACCCCCCTTCCCCCTCCCTTTTCTCCCTTTCCCCCTTTCTCATATTCTCAGGATGTAACTGGGTTATAGCTTTCATGTGAAAGACCTAAATTAGTTTCATAATAAGGCTGAGTACATTAGGTACTTTTTCTTCCATTCTTGAGATACTTTACTAAGAAGGATATGTTCCAGCTCCGTCCATGTAAACATGAAAGAGGTAAAGTCTCTATCTTTCTTTAAGGCTGCATAATATTCCATGGTGTACATATACCACAATTTATTAATCCATTCATGGATCGATGGGCACTTGGGCTTTTTCCATGACTTAGCAATTATGA
>CAUYPK010050380.1:0-26980 GCA_963574355.1 Loris lydekkerianus | reverse complement strand
ATAATAAAGATATCTGTACCAGAATGTTTATTGCAGCCCAATTCATAATTGCTAAGTCATGGAAGAAGCCCAAGTGCCCATCGATCCACAAATGGATTAATAAATTGTGGTATATGTACACCATGGAATATTATGCAGCCTTAAAGAAAGTTAGAGACTTTACCGCTTTCATGTTTACATGGATGGAGCTGGAACATAATTCTTCTTAGTAAAGTATCTCAAGAATGGAAGAAAAAGTATCCAATGTACTCAGCCCTACTATGAAACTAATTTATGTCTTTCATATGAAAGGTATAACCCAGTTATAACCTAAGAATATGAGGAAGGGGGAGAGGAAGGGGAGGGAGAGGGGAGGATGGACAGAGGGAGGGTGATTAGTCGGATTACACCTGCGGTGCATCTTACAATGGTATATGTGAAACTTAGTAAATGTAGAATGTAAATGTCTTAACACAATAACTAAGAAAATGCCAGGAAGGTTGTTAACCAGCATGATGAAAATGTGTCAAACGTTATATAAAACCTGTGTATGGTGCCCCATGATTGCATTAATGTACACAGCTATGATTTAATTTAAAAAAAGAGAGAGAGAAGAAATGGGTCCTGAATAATATGAAATTGTTTTTCTCATTTGTCGATATAATCATATTTTCTTTCTTTTAAATTGTTGGCTCATTCACTGAATTGTGTTGAGGATTTCATCATATTGAACCATGATTGCTTGCCTAGGATAAATTCCATTTACCCATAATGTATTATTCTTCAAATATATTACTGGTTTCAATCTGCAAATATTTTATTTAGAATTCCTAGAATTGTTGTCATGGCTGAAATAGATCTATAGGGCTTTTTCCAGATTAATATGAGGGTACATACTATTAGGTTACACTGTTTGCATTTGCAAGGTAAAGTCCAGGTTGTAGTTGAGTCCTTCACCCAGGAGGTGTGCCATATACCCTTACCCCTACCCTGTACCTGTTAGATGGAACTTACCTAACCCCCTTCCCTACTTTTTGAATTTAATTGTGTTTTCCTCTCATGTGGGCCTGTAGTTGTTAATCTGCTAGTTTCAATTTAAGTCTATGGTTTTTTTTGAAGTATCTTTATCAGGTTTTGCATTAAGATTATGCTAGCTCTGTAGAATTAATTGGGGAGTAGTCAATCTTTTTCTAAGATCTAAAATATTTTTAATGTCATGAAAATTAGCTGTATTTTCTAAGTTCTATATACAGCTGTGAAACTACCTGAGCTGAGTAACTTTTCATTGGTCGATATTTCAAACTATTTTAATTTCCTTTCTATTTATTAATTTGTTTAGGTTTTCTATCTCTCTCTGGTTTAATTTTGGTCATTTATATGATGGAAAATGCTATCATTCAAGATGTCTTTAGTTTCTTGCAACAGAAAAACACGATTAAAATCATGTTAATAAAAAGGGTGCTTATCATCTTACAGAACTAGAAATCTAGAGGATCAGCAGCTCCCAAACTCGTTAATCCAGTCGCTCATAGACATCATAAAGGAGCCAATTTATGTCATCTTCAGCACATAGGCTGCGTATCTTAGGTTGTCTTTCCTCATAGTTTCATGATGGCTACCAAAGTCTTTGGTGCCACATGGAAAAGACAACATTCAGAGGCAAAAAGGGGAATGTTTCCTCTTTTATAACTCTTTTTAGTAACCAAGAAATTTTTCTCAGAAGCCTTCCAGCACATCTCATTGGCCAGAATTGCAATAAATGCCCAAATCTTGGTCAGTCACTGGCCAAAGAAATGGAATTACCAATATTGACTGGGCCTTACACTAATCAAGACTCTTTCCTTGAGGTGAACGAAGGACTTCTTGCCTGAGCACATGACTACAGGGATTAATTTGATTAATCATACAAATAAAAGCAGGGCTCTGCCAACAAAGAGGTCCCCCATTTTTATCCCCTTTACTCTTTCTTAGAATAATTCGGCAATTCTCAATTTCTTAAGAGTTTACTCGATGCCAGGTTCTGGGAATAGAGTAGCAAACATGACTTATAAGGTTCTTGCTATTATGAAGTTTACATGTGGGTTGGGAGAACCAAATGTTAAAATAGTAAACAAGAAAAAAAAAATGGTCAATTTTAAGTTCTTGAAGAATTTATATTGAAGAAAATCTTAGAAAAAATTAAGGTAGGGTAATGAGAGGAATAGTGATATGTGTGTGGCTTGAAAGAGTGGTCTTAGAAGGCTTCACTAAGGAGGGGATATTTAATCTGAAACCTATATTTTAAGAATGAAACTGTGAAGATCTGTCGAAGAGATGATAGGCAGTAAACTCATGTGCGAAGGTACCAAAGTGATTACATGCCTGAGAGGTTTGAAGAATAAAAAATAGGCCAATGTTCTCTTAAATGCTATTGTGTCTTATATGCCCACACCTGAACACATACTGTTTTTACCATCTGGAACAGGGGTGTTCAATTTTTTTTTTTTCTCTACTACACATTGGAAGAATGAAAGTTGTCTTGGATTTCCTATTAAATACACAAACACTAATGAAAGCTGATTAGCAAAAAAAAAAAAGTCCCCCCAAAATCAGCAGGCAGCACACAGGCCTCAAACTGGACACCCCTGATCTAGAATAACCATCCCTACAATGCTAGCTAGCAAACTTCTACCAACCCTTGAAGACACAGCTCAAATAGTACTTCCTCTGTGAAGCCTTCACTTAACTCCCCAGTTGGAGTTGAATGCTTCTTTCTTTGTTTCCCTACTATAGTTTAGACTTTCTATCACATTATATTAAACTTATTTACCTTTTTGTCCTCTCTCCCCTTGGAGTTGCTTGAAGGAGAGGGGGATGTCATTTATATATGGCTATTTGTGTTTCCTACTCTCAAGTGCACTTAAGTCTGACAAATAGTAGGTACAAATGACGTTCTATTTTTTTTAGTCAGAGTCTCATTCTGTTGCCCCAGGCTAGAGTGCCTTGGCATCAGCCTAGCTCACAGCAACCTCAGACTCCCGGGTTAAGGAGATCCTCTTGCCTCAGCCTCCTGAGTAGCTGGGACTATGGGTGCCCACAACAATAAATGGCTAATTTTTTCTATTTTTAGTAGAGATAGGGTATCACTCTGGCTCAGGCTGGTCTCCAACTTCTGAGCTCAAGCAGTCCACCTGCCTTGGCCGCCCAGAGTGCTAGGATTATAGGCACGAGCCACCACTCCGGCCTAGAAAGAACTTATTACATTGAAACACTGAATATGCACTATTGCTAGCACTATTATAGGATTCATGAAGCATACAAAAGAATGTACCTTCATGTAATACTTAAGAATATACACTCTGGAGTCAGAATCTTGGCTCCAATTCTATTTCTACCACTTAAGTAGCTGTGTGACCTTGAAAAATTTACTTAACCTCTCTGTGCTTCAAGTGTCTTATCTGTAAGTTGGGAGATAATAATGATAACTATCTAAAAGTGAGGATTAAATAATACATATGAAACATTTCGTATACATAGTATCTAGCACATAATAAGTTTTAAATGTTAATTTATTATTTATAAATTAATGAAGTTCTTACATCAATAAGATTTACTCACATGAGAAACAAAATACTGCAAATGCATCACTATACAGGACCGTTTAATGTGTCTACTGAAACAAGATGTTACAGCATCATGAGCTCAACAAAGAATGGTTCAATGAATGAATGAAAAAACAAACTGGTCACAGTGTAATCTGGTGCTGACCATTTCTAGAGCCCCATGTTCATTTCTGAGCATCATGCTGAAAGAGAAACAAGCTATAGTGTAACTAGAAACAGACCACTAGGATGCTCCAAAATCTGGAAACTATCTAATAAGGATTGAAGAAAAGGAGAATGTTAATTCTAGAAAAGGGAATACTTGGGCAGAGGGAAACATGATTGATGACATCAAACATTTGAAGGTCGTCATGTGGAAGAAAGGAGACCTTTCCCTGATGCAGCTCTAGAGAGCAGACCTTGAGCCAAGGGGATAAAATTTGTAAATAGGTAATTTCAGCTGAACATACAGAAGCATTTACTTAAAGCCACCATGCAAATGAGGAAGTAGTAAGTTTCCCATTAGTGGAGGTGCATTCACTGAAAAATTATTTAACAAGGACATTGTCAAAGGGATTTTGGCCTTGAGCTGGGGGTTACTCTAGATGACCTTTGGGGTTCCTTATAGGAAGTTCTTAAAATTGTAACTTAAAAAGAGCCAAAATGTTCTTAACATGAACTTCCTACAATCTCCCTTTGAACAAACCACTCCTGTGCTTTTGTACATAAAATTTCCACCATAGTCACTCTTGGGACTGGGTATTCAAGTTCCATGTTCAAATGTAATTGTTTCTAGAAGAAGTGTGGCATTAAGCCACTCATCCATTATCACCAGCTTCTGTTACAGTGCCTGGTATATAAAGAATTTTTTACCAAATATATCATCTTATTTATTTTCTTGAATTTTTATTCTGTGGATTTCCTTTGTAGCCAGAGTATATTATCTACCATTCACACTTTTTTTTTTTTTTTTAGACAGAGTCTCACTTTATCGCCCTTGGTAGAGTGCTGTGGCGTCACAGCTCACAGCAACCTCCAACTCCTGGGCTTAGGTGATTCTCTTGCCTCAGCCTCCTGAGTAGCTGGGAGTACAAGCGCCCACCACAACACCCAGCTATTTTTTTGTTGCAGTTTGGCCAGCACTGGGTTTGAACTCACTACCCTCAGTATATGGGGCCAGCGCCCTACTCACTGAGCCAAAGGCACCGCCCCCCTATTCACACTTTAGATTATACAAATGTATTAGATTAAATTTACTGGCCTTAAAAGAGCCTTAAAGTGATGGACAATTGGACAGATAAGTTTGGACAATGGTGAGAGGTCACAGCGATTTGCCATTTCAGGCACAATCTTAATGACACACAGTGCGAGCCGTGCACGGATCCCAGGTCCCTCTGAAGGCACTACTTTTTGAAGTTAGGTAGAAAGCTAGCCTTTCCTCCTCTCAAATGAAGTCCTGTGCTATACAGGGCTGGGATTTGCCAAAGCCACTTTGTGCCCTGGCCTTCTGCCAAGCCCATCAATTTCGCTCTTTAAATCGCATCATTTAAGCCCACAAATGTCACAGATCCTATTACGCAAACTCCTCTGGCCAGCAGCAAAGAAAAGAGAGAACATGATAAGCCCTCTGAGGCAGCCCGTTAGACCATCCTTAATCTTTCATGCTTGGGGGACTACATTGGGAATAAGGTTCCACTGGCAGAATGGCATGAAATACAGGCTGGTTTTGTTTCCCTCGGTGAAGAATACACCTCAAGGCTTGGCTTGGGTTAACAGCAGATGAGTGCACCTGCCAAGTATAAAGGTAAAAGGTGATGGGAAGAAATCTTTCCAATAATACATCCTCAAGAAATGCCAGAAACTCCATCATTACAAAGTAGTTACTTATTCCAGAATAATAGCACAGTAGGTCTACCAGCAAGCCTATGGAGAAAGGATTGGTCTCAGGGCCTGGAGTGAGGCTGAGGCTAAAGCCATAAGTGAGAGTCAGGTGGCTCTAGCTGTGGAGATCAGAAGAGGGCAAGAAACTAGTCAAGTCATTAGACATCTATAGGAGCCTGCACATCAACAGGCAGCGCAGGAACCCATTTTTGCATCATTCTTTTTGCATAGTGTAGAGGCAGGCACGGCTACTTAACAAAGATATCCCGGGATGAACACCAGGCCTCTTCTTTGCCCTCCAGCCCATCTCCCCTATCCTAACCAGACAACTCTTTACTCTTTACTTCTTTACAACGTCATAGCAACTATCCCTTTTCTTTTTTTTGTTGCAGACAGTCTCACTTTGTCACCCTGGGGTTGAGTGCCATGGCGTCATCATAGCTCACAGGAACCTCAATCTCTTGAGCTCAAGCGATCCTTATGCCTCAGCTTCCAAAGTAGCTGGGACTACGGGCACCCACCACAATGCCTGGCTATTTTCTTTTTATTTTAGTAGAGACAATGTCTCACTCTTGCTTAGGCTGGTCTTGAACTCTTGAGCTCAAGTGATCCACCCACCTTGTCCTCCCAGGACTGCAGGTGTGAGTCACCATGCCTGGCTCACAGTAACTTTCTGAATTTAGGAATCTATGTTAAGATATTACTAGCTGTTAGCCACATGATTTATTTTGCATTCCAAAGCTCATTTTGGAGATGTAACATCTTGAAGCAAAAGAGTGACTCTCTAATAGTACAATCCCAAGTAAACCTCTGGAAATACAGGGTGGACATAAAGTTCATGTGCAATTTACTATGTTAATCTATTTTAAATTGCACATGAACTTTATATCCACCCTGTATATATTTTTTCCTACAGAGGAATACTATGAAACCTGTCATAACATAGCCCACTAGAATTTACATAGACCAGGTTAATTTTAAATGCCAGAAATGAAAAGTAAAACTAGACTTTGGACGGACTAAATATCATACGATTATACTTATTTCAATTGTCAAAATACCATGGTTTGACTGTCATCTCTCTTCACTACTTTAACTAGTGCATCTGGCACATAGTGAGAATTTAAAATGGTCCTGCTTGTTACCCTCATTATTATTACATTATTACTATTAGAGGCAGTAGTAGTACCCTCATTATTATTACATTATTACTATTAGAGGCAGTAGTAGTAATAGTGCCACCCCAGTATCTGGCATGGTGCCTGGAGCCTATTAAGTATTCAAAACTATAATAATTATTTTTACATCTTCGTTGCCTCAGCTCCTGGCAAAATGCCTGCCACAGAATAGGGTAACAATTGAGCTAGTCCCCTTCATTTTCACCTTTCCTTGAGAAATATTTTCCTTTTGTTTTCCCCACAGCTGTACCTTCTTACTGTGGTTGCAGATCTTCCTGTAGCAATAATACTTAGCCTAGCATCACCCGTGATACCATTTGAAAAGACATCCAGACTTTTCTTCTGTGGTAGCCAGTTCAGTGACAAATGGGCAGCATGTGTTCAATGCTGTTTTTTCAGAAGGGGAAAGTAAGGGCATGAGCTATTGCCTTGGGATGTGAACTCTCCTCTAATCCCTATATTATGTTATGTGTGTATAGCCTGGAAAAAATAGGCCCCCTGCTCTCATCTCCAACCCATCTCCCAACCAGGCCATAATCAGTCTCCCCTCTTTCACTCTTGCACTCTCCAATGCCTAAATGGCTCTCATATTTTCATATTTAATTCATTCTCCAAGGACTAGATTAAGAGTTACCACCTCCATGAAACTGTCTGTGAAACCTCCAGTCTTCACTGAGCAGGGAGTTGTTCTTTCCTATCCCCTCCCCCCCCAGTCACTAGCAGAGTGCTAGGCGCACTGGAGACTCTCAGTGTGTTACCGGATGAAGAGGGTCTGGAGGCCTGTCATTGTCAACCAACATGCAGAGATTGGGTTTAGGTTCAAACAAGCTTTATTTATCAGAAGGCCACCGATTCTGGAGAACAGCGAGAGTAGCCTGTCAATTCTGTTCTGCCTCAGTTACAATTCCAATAACTTTTATTAGAAACCAACCTAGAAAATTTTAACTTGATCTGATAGACATCAAAGTAGCCTCCATTCTAACAAAGCAAAATGTTTAAACAACAGGCGGTGCCTGTTGCTCAGTGAGCAGGGTGCTAGCCACGTACACAGAGGCTGACAGTTCAAACCCAGCCAGGGCCAGCTAAAACAACAATGACAACTGCAACAACAACAACAACAAAAAAAAAAATAATAGCCAGACATTATGGCGGGCGCCTGTAGTCCCAGCTACTTGGGAGGCTGAGGCAAGAGAATCACTTAAGCCCAAGAGCTGGAGGTTGCTACGAGCTGTGACGCACAGCATTCTAACCAGGGTGACAGCTTGAGACTCTGTCTCAAAAATAAAAAATGTTTAAACAGCAAAAAGGTGAGTTATAGGTTAACAAAATATCTAAGCGAATCATCAGAGAAAATATATCATCAAAGGAACCTTTACCAATATCACAACACCTATTGTCTATGTGTGACTACCTCCTCAGAGACTCCTGAGACAAACATCCTCATGGTCATAGCGAAACCTTCACTAGATAATCGTGGGGGGTGGGGGAAGGAGAGAATATGAGCTGAGCAGACTAGGTCAGCTGTCCTGCTTCAGCTTAGCTTCTCAGACCCCATCTTGCAGCCTGCTTTTCCGGCTTCGAGTGTGTTCGTATTGATTAACTAAATAAATATAACCTTAGTTGGGCCTGGATTCTCTCTTCAGGCAGTCACGCCATCTTTTCTCCCTCCTGCCCTCTTTTGTTTACAAAATAGAGGCAGAGAGACAGTCTATAATTAGTATTATTAAAGACATTTGCTATTTAGGGACAAACGCTTGCTCTACATGCTACCGTCCTTTCGCCACTGCTGAGGTACTTGAAAGTTGTGAAAGAAAATATCAGTGCTTCTCAAAACAGCCGAACAGCACCCTGCTCTCCTGAGATTTGGAGTCACAGAGAGATTTGTCATTTAGGCCTGTTCAGGGCAACACTCCTCTTCAAATCCTAACTTCCCAGAAGATCACAAGCACATGAATTGCAAATGCCTCTTGCTGTAATATATGCTTCTCCCTCTGCCAAAGCAGAAATGTCATTACCTGGAAGAGTGAGGTAAATGTTTGTGGAAGCTTCATGTCTTCATCCTCTGTTACGTCCAGAGGATGAGACAAGGAGTTCTTCTGCTGGCAAAACAGTTCAGTAATAAAAGGCATTGGAAAGGGTCCATCCTAAGTCAGCCTCCAAAGAGTCCCAGAGGCCTCACTGCTGGGAGGGAGAAGACAGACAATCGCCTAAGAGATCAGAGCCTAATTGTATCCCCGGGGATAAGCGCCCTTCCTATATCTCAGGGCTAGTACCAAGACTCAATGAGACACCATGACTTTGATCTGGAAGCTAGGAGGTGAGAGCTGTGTATGTGTGCTGTGATTCATTCTATGTGATGATGAAGGCAAAGACTGTGTTTTTTTCTTGGTCTCCTGCAGAATGTTTAAACATATTGTAGGAGGTCACTAAAGAGGTTTTTACTTTAAAATTAATTCTTTACAGGCGCGGTGGCTCACACCTGTAATCACAACACTCTGGGAGGCCGAGGCGGGTAGATTGACTACGAACAGGAGTTCGAGACCAGCCTGTGCCAGAGTGAGGCCCAGTCTCTAAAAGTAGCCAGATGTTGTGACACATGCCTGTAGTCCCAGCTACTCCGGAGACTGAGGCAAGAAAATCGCTTGAGCCCAAGAGTTTAAGTTTGCTGTGAGCTATGACACCATGGCACTCTATCAAGGGTGACAAAATGAGACTCTGTCTCAAAAAAAAAATTAATTCTATTAAATGTAATCTGCCTTTAGCTATAGTACAAATAAAATGGAGCATTTACTTCTTAGAATTAAATCAAACAGATTCTCAGATATGTTAGCTTCTTGGTTTGGAATGGTGGAGGAAACAGTCATGAGTGGGCAGAGGGGATACATGTTTATCTTTTGCAGATGGCTGTGGCCTATTGGAGTAAATATCCTTCCCCAGGGAGTAGCAGCAAGAATCAAGGTTTCAGTTAGCACTAAACAGCCTTTCAATACAGGATGTTCATTTGGGACAATTGCAAATGTAATCACGATAATTAGCACAGGCACACAGACCCAGAGCCAAAAGAAGGCTGGACAAAAATGAGTTCCACCTTTGAATTACCAACCTTATAAGTATTGCCATGTGTATTGGTAGGCAGGAGAAGGAAAAGAAGGAAGAAACTAGCTTGTGCCATATGTTTTAAGAGGTTTACTAGACTGGGTGCGGTGGCTCACATCTGTAATCCTAGCACTCCTGGAGGCTGAAGCAGGTGGATCGCCTGAACTCACGGGTTCAAGGCCAGCCTGAGCTAGTGTAAGAACTCCGCCCCCCCTGCCCCCCCTCTAAAAAATAGCCAGGCCTTGTGGAGGACGTCTGTAGTTCCAGCTACTCAGGAGGCTGAGGCAAGAGAATCCCTTGAGCCCAAGAGTTTGAGGTTGCTGTGAGCTGTGATGCCACAGCACTCTACCAAGGACAACAAAGTCAGACTTTGGGGGGGGGGGGGAAAGCAAAAGTGAGTGGAAACTGAAAATAAAAATGGAGTGGCACAGGCAGTATGGATAGGAAGCAAAAGTAATCTACACAAATTTCAGGGTAACTGATTTTATTTAGGAAGAACAAAGAAAAAACTTAAGAGTACTTCCAAAGAAAGATGGAAATGGGTCCCTCTTATAGAGGATAAAAAGTGAAAGAGACAAAGAGGTCTTTCTCCATTTGAAATTGGCTGCACGTCTTTCATTGGCTTCTCTACATTTCCAGGCAGTATCACCTTTTCCTATTGGTCACACTGATGGTCTCTTTCCATTGGTCATTGGTTACCTAGGTGACTTCATAGCCATATTCTTATGGGCCCTCCAGACTTTCTGGTTCAGCAGGCCGGTTTCTTCCTAGCCACTCCATGAAACCCCTTTCTTAGTGGCCCTTCTCAAGAGAGAAAACCCTTTCCAATGCTTTCTGATTGTGAATGGCCTTTATTTCAAAATATTCTTTATGTCAAGTAGTCATATTTTAGGGTACAATTTCCTTAGGTCTTTCAGTCCCCTGTACAAAACTTCCCTAGGAGTTCCACACATTAAAAGCTGAGTCAGTAGCTATGGAGAGAAGAGATTGGGTTACTAGTTCAGTAACAAAAGAGATTTTAAGACAGAAAAGAACATAAATTAGAAAGAGAATAAATAGGTAGAAAAGAACAGATGTGAGAAATTTTTTTGTATCTTATTAAATTAGTCTCTTATTCTTGGAAATAAGCCTTTATTAATCTGATGGAGAATATTTATTTAGCCTTTTTTTTTTTTTTTTTTTTTTTGAGACAGTCTCACTCTGGCACTCTGACAGCAACCTCAAGTTCTGAAGCTCAAGTGATCCTCTTGCCTCCGTTTTTCTATTTTTTAGTAGATATGGAGTCTTGCTATTGCTCAGGATGGTCTCTAACTCCTGAGCTCAAGCAATCCACCTACCTCGGGCTTCCAGAGTGCTGGGATTACAGGTGTCAGCCACTGCGCCTGGCCTTTTTTTGTCTTTTAAGAAGTGTAGATCACGTCTGTATTTGCTTTGAGTGCCAAGCTTTTTCATTAATAATCATATAAGCTCTTCTCTGTTGGGCTGTTATGGCATCCAGGAGGCAGTGGTTTTTAAATATAGCAGGGGCTGGCTGTTGCTGACTTCTAACTGTAGTGTTCTCAGTACTTGTATGGTGACATCAAACTTTTGTCCCATTACCATGGAGAAATTAAAAACTGCCATTTTAGTCTTATGATTTTAAAATGGCAGGCAAAAAGTATTGAGTATCAAACAACTTAGAATTATAATACATGTATTATATTTAGTATATTTGTTTGGTAGTATTTCATGAATGGAAAGTGTTTAAGTCTGTAATTTGGCTGGCATTTAAAGTGTACTTGGTAATAGAAAGATGTCAGATAAACCTGTAACATTTTGAATATTTACATGGGTACCACTTGTATTTGCTACATATAATAAAAAGACTAGTGTAATTTACATATAAGGTCAACCCGTGACCTCTCAGTCTGGAGTTTGTTGTGTCTCTTCTTTTTTATTAGTGTTTTCACATCTCCCGTATCTGTGTCCCTGTCATTCTATGGGAACAGGTTATAAAATATTTGATATTAATGGGTGGTACCTGTGGCTCAAAGGAGTAGGGCACCAGCCCCATATGCCAGAGATGGCAGGTTCAAACCCAGCCCTGGCCCAAAACTGCAAAAAAATAATAATAATAAATAAATAATTAAATTAAATTAAAAAAATATATATATATACATATATATGCATTTGATATTAAAACCCTTTGGTTTAATTTTGAAAGCCCTGGGGCTTGGTTTTGTCATTAAATCAAGTTAGTTTAGGCTTTTTTATATCTAGATATAATTTTTTATGTCTGGCAATTTTATAAGAAGAGCAAGGAAGTTGTCTTGGTTGCATAGGCCTGGCTCGTGAGACATCTGTAACATCTGGTCATTTGATAGTGGTTGACATCATGAGGATTGGTGTTAGCATTATTCTAAGAGATGTAAGAATGTCATTTGCGGAATCAAACCACAGGGTTTGATCATAACATTGTTTTAGAATGTCACCCAGAAAATATTTAGCATTATCTTTGTTTTTAATGTAGAGGGTAAAAATTTTTTTTAGTGATTTTGCTTGGGTAAAAGACAATTCTTGAGCTTCCACAGAGGATTTTCTGTGTCTAGTTGAATTAATAACAGAAGTAGCATCATGTTTCTTCTCTGCTCGTGGATGTCATATCTTTTCATATAACTATCTTTTGGACCAGTTTCACCAGGTACTCACATTGGGAGGAATGAAAATGACTTTAGGTTTTTTTGCATGATCCAGGTGTTGGCATAGCCAGCAATTAGATTGATTTGTTCATGTGGCCAGGGTTTGAAAGACTGGTATAAAAAGATGTTAGATTTGTGTCTGATTTGTTGGGAAAAACAGTAAGAGTTAGTAAGGGCAAGGCATAGTTTGAGAGAAGAGCCATAATGGAAGATAAAAGCGAGAATGAGGTAGGTTAAGGCAATCTCTACTCAGCTTCCAATGTGTAATTCTCAAAGATAGAGGCTTAAAGTAAATGTCTAAAAGGACCATTTGGGGTGGTTTAAAAAGACACAAATGACAGGCAGCTGAGGCAAGAGAATCGCCTAAGCCCAGGAATTGGATGTTGCTGTGAGTTGTGACACCACAGCACTCTACTGAGGGCGACAAAGTGAGACTCTGTCTCAAAAAACAAAAAAAAAAAAAGAAGAAGACAAAAAGGATATTTATAAATGAAAGAATGGGGTTTTATGATCTGTGATCTTGGGAAAAGCTGTTTATTTTATAAAGTTGTCTATTTCAGGAGCCTGGGAACTGGCCCTGGAAATTCTAATTTTTAGGAGACCTAAAAATTTTTAGGGGTCATCCTCTAATTGTTGGTATAATTTGGCATGGCTCACAGGAATCCAGGAGGATTTTTTATTTATGTATTTTTATGACAGTGTAAGTACTTCCCAGCAAGGTGACAATATATGTCTTTTTTTAAGGATCTTGATGTATGTATGATTTATTGGTCAAAAAGGATGACAAGGCCTGTCAGTTCTGGTGGAGGTTATGTTATGTTCTTTTTACCTGTTGATGATATGCTCCAAGCATACTTAGTGTCTTTATGTAGCAAGTCATAATATAGAATTGTTTATTTAAATCCCCTATAGTATTCATTTAGTCAAGGAATAGATTGATAAGTGTCAGTAGGCATGACATGACAGAACATTGTTTTAAAAGCAGTTAAACTATGTCTCTTAATTGGAGTATTTTAAATTTTGATCAGAGCTGCAGGTAATACTTTTGTCTATTTAAATCTAGTATCTTGACAGACTTTTTAAAAAATCATTCTTAATTTTTAGATTTTTATATTTCATTTGCCCTGAGGATTGGGGATGATGTGGGGAATGAAATTTAAATAAGTATCCTAGAGTCTTTGTAAGTGAGCACGTTAAAATGCATCCCACGATTTGACTTAATTTATAAAAGAATATTAAAATATGAGATTTTAGTTATTAATATCTTATGGTTGTAGCTTTAGCATATTTGGTTAAATAACATTTAGTTTATTAATCATATAAAAATAATAAACAGTGAAAAAAGTTGAAGTTTGGAGGTAAATCTGTAAAATTAATTTTTTTTAATTAATTTTTTTATTAAATCATAGCTGTGTACGTTGATATGATCTTGGGGCATCATACACTAGCTTCATAGACTGTTTGACACATTTTCATCACAATGGTTAACATAGCCTTCCTGGCTGTAAAATAAATTTGGAGTGTCAAAAAGGGATAGTCTGATACTTTGGGGGCTAGTATTTCTTAGAGATTTGATGAGATTCATAAACAATGTATTGAGAAATAATTTTGTCAGAGATATTGTAGATTTTAGGGTAATACTAATTATATATATACTTAGTTATTTTTTATTTGTACATATCCCATGGGAAATAAGTGTAAGTTAAAAATTAAAAGAAGGGGACTACAGGGAATCTGTTTAGCTTAATATGTAGTCTATCTGATATCATGGATCTATTGCCAATAGGAGTGTCAGCAGAAATTAAGAAATAAGATTTTTAAATTATGTCAACTGTATGGCAGACTCCAAAGGCATATGTGGAGGCTGTGTACAGAGTAGCAGCTTTTTCTCTTGCTAATGTGCAAGTTCTAGTGAGGGCATTAACAAGTTTGATTCAAGGCATGTTGTGGGGGAACCAAGTTTTTGAGTGTCTTGAGATGTTTAAGTAAACTGTATTCACTGGAGTCTAGACTTAGAAGCATTATGACTTCATTTAGCTAAAGTATTTCAAAGAATAAGTTTAAGAGAGCACCTTGATTATAGAGCAAAACATTATTAGCATACTGAATAGAAGTGGATCTCTGGGTAAAGGTTATAGAGCTTAAATCAGTTTAGAGACTGAGAGAATATTAAAGGAGACTCATAGTATCTCTTAGGTATTCAGATTTCAATTACCTAAATAGTTAAAGAGAAATCATGAATTAGAGTATAACAGAATCAAAAAGAACATTAAGTAGAAGTCAATTACTGTGTTTTTAGAGTTGTTAGAACTAAATTTAGGAGTTTGTTTTGAGCTTATTGGTAAAATATTTAAGTGTTTATTACTTTAAGCTAATTACTTCTGGTTACTATAACTTGGTAGTAAAATATTATATATAAATGGCATATACAGACAGGCATATAGACAGAAGTAGTTTTAATAGCTTTTATAAAGAATTTTTACTTGCCAGCTTTTAAATATTATTTTTTATTTAGACTATCAGTTTTTGAATTATCTATTTTATTGTTTTAAGTAATTATTAGCTAGGCAACAATTCTGTCTTTTAGTAAGATTTTGTCACTTTTGGAAGCATTTCCCATTTTTAGGGACCTAATACTAATATATGTATAGGTAGGCATTGTCAGAAAGTAGAAATTAAGGATCTTATTTTTATTATGAATCTTGATGTTAGCTTTCAGAGTTTTGTGATTTACGTAAGCAGTGATTTTTCTTATTTAAATCTATGAGAAAAAGAAACACATGGAGAAAACACAGAAATCTCTGTAAATTCTTGAAAGCTTTGTCAGGTACTGTTTGTTTCTGCCTGATGTAGATATTTGAGGCTTCTAACTGAATTTAAGCTAATTTAATTATCAAATCCAATTTTATTTCAGACTTTTTTCAGTTTCTGTCACAATTTTTGAAAACAGGATCAAAAATTTTGTTTAAAAAAGCTCAAGGGAGTTAAAAACATAAATCTTTGGTGGTTTGGAATTTGAAAGAGGACTTGTCTATAAGCCTCAGTTGCAGCGAGAGTGTGAACAAGTCCAGCAGATAGTCACTTGGACTTTTGGTGTTTGGGCTGTGTTCTTGGGAGTCTTTGTGAGTTCTATCTTAGAATCTCCTTTTTTTTTGGGGGGGGGGGAGTCTCACTCTGGGTAGAGTGCCGTGGCATCATTCCTCACAGCAACCTCAAACTCTTGGGTTTGAGTGATTCTCTTGCCTCAGCCTCCCAAGTAGCTCCTGCTACAATACCCGGGCAGTTTTTCTATTTTTAGAAGAGATGGGGTCTCACTCTTGCTCAAGTTGGTCTTGAACACCTGAGCTCAGGCGATCCACCTACCTTGGCCTCCCAGAGTGCTAGGATTACAGGCATGAGCCACTGTGCCCAACCACTAGAATCTACTTTCAATAAAAAATGATATTTAACAGAGTTTAATTGAGCAAAGAGTAATTCATAAACTGGTCAGTTGAACTTGAAGTGGTTTTATTGTTGTTTTTATTATTATTATTATTATTATTTTGTAGAGACAGAGTCTCACTTTATCGCCCTCGCTGGAGTGCTGTGGTGTCACACAGCTCACAGCAACCTCCAACTCCTGGGCCTAGGCAAGGAGTTGCCTCAACCTCCCGAGTAGCTGGGACTACAGGCGCCCGCCACAACGCCCCGCTTTTTTTTTTGTTGCAGTTTGGCCGGGGGCCAAGTTTGAACCCGCCACCCTCAGTATATGGGGCCAGTGCCCTACCCACTGAGCCACAGGCACCGCCCACTAGAAGTGGTTTTAAACAGTCTAAAGTTGAGAAGATTCATGGATGGAAAAGAGATAGTGAGATATAAAAACAGCTAGATTGATTACAGCTCATTAGATGCCTTACTTAAAGATAGCTCGAACAGCAGGCCACCCATGAATGGCCAAAACTGTAAGATTGGCAGAGAGGAAAGAGTAGAAAGGAGTGACGAATGGAGCAAAGTTTAGCTGGGACAAACAGCTGATATTTTTACTTTTGACTTTTTAAACTAAAGAAACCTTGTAAGTGAAATTGATAAGCCTTCACCAAGGTTATTATTTACATGAAGAAGCAAAAACTATACTAACAAGTGGAGAACAGTTTTTACAAGATCCAGAAAAGTCACATAAGCAACTGCAAGAAAGGTCTCACAGGTCATGAACAAGATGTAACTTACAATTTTGTCTAGTCATATTTTCTAGGATCCTGGCTTTCTAGCTGATTATTCAGACACAAATATTTAAAAACCTTATATGTCTTTATGGAATGTAGGAAAGCAAAAGCTGTGCATAGAAAAGAAAAAAAATAAATAATGAACGGCACAAGTTACAAATATCAAACAGAAACAGGTTCATTCTCTATCCAGGAATCAAACCTAGGGCTGTTGAGATGAAAATATAGAACTTTAACCATAAAGCCATGGAGGAAACTGGCCTCTGTCATTATTTTTACAGGGGCAGTGTTCAAAATATTTGTTTTTAATCTTGTTTGAAATCAGATATTTGCGCCTCGATTTTGTCAAGAGAATCTTTAGGGTTAACCACAAAATTGTGTGTCTTTCTTGTAATCTAATTTTTCGATTAATATAAATAAATTAATTGTGTTCCAAATAAGAGATTTCTAAAAGTTTTTAAGAAAATTTTAAAGGATCTATCTTTTGGTCATTAATCACAATGGTATATTTATTCTAAAAATCACTCCATCTAGTGCCTTTTTATAGAAAGTCCAGGTGATAATTTTCCAGGGTTAACCTGGAAAAGGAACAAAGCAGGCCCAATGCCTGTACATAGAAAAGATTGTTCCAAGATTTCCAAAAATTCACTCTCAGAAATAGACAAGATAGGACATTTTAACACAAAGACTTCCCCTTGAGTTTGTCACATTCAGTACAAATAGTGCTCACACTACCAATCTTTTCCCACTGGCCACCTGATGTGTTCCCGACAAAACATACTCCCCGGATGGCAGAGAATGAGGAGAGAGCTCCCGCTCAGTCACAAGGCAATCAAGGACATGAAAACAGGACAAGAGGGAGACCTCATTCAGTTTTTCCTTCCAGGGCCAGTTTAAACATCAGGCTCACAGGCAATGATAAGGCAGATTAATGAGGTAGGCCCACGTTCTACCCTAGGGTAACTCTCTTTAGACAAAATGACACAGAAAGACAGTTGGCAAAACAAAGACAAGCAATACAACAATAAAAACTATTTCTGAGAAGAGATGGAATCAAACAATATGAATGTTCATACATTGCACAGTACCAAAAAATATACCAATACCAGAGTCACTCGTAAGACTAGTCACCTACAAAAACTTTTCTCTCGTTAATCTTAAATTTGGAAAGGATAATGATCTTTTACCATCTGCTCAACTGGAGCCTACAGAAAGGAAAACCAGTGTTTCCAGGCAGTCCAGCTGGTTAAGTAAAGTATCTCACCACGTGCCGGCTAGATGAAGTTCCAATTTTCATCACTTCAGGCTTTCAGGAGAGCAGAGCGGCTTTGAGATCCTGCTCACAGTTTTAAACTGTAGGGATTATGGTGAAACTCACTCCTCTAAAGTTCACTGAAAGATCAATTTCAGTTAAGGTAGATTAATAAGCGAAATGGCATTTCCAAATACCATACACATGGGAGGTGAAAGGTGTAAATGGTGGCACCGAGAGACAAGACCAGAGGGGAGAGGTTCAGACCAGGTTTATTGAAAGGAGAGGGTGACTCACCTGGGCAGTGGAAAGGTGGCATCTGTGCCCAGGGGCCATTAGAGACCCCTTTCATATGGGGCTGTAGGGGGTGGACAAATTCTATAGCTTGCCCAGAAAGTTACAATCCTTTGGCAGCATGAACTTCAGGGGTGGGGTTAACCAGATTCTTTGTCTTGGGAGGAGAGGAAAAGAAGGGCTTGATGAAGGGCTGTGTTAGGGCCCCCAACATTGAGAACCACAAGAGTGATTATCCAGCATCTCAATTAGGGTCAGATACCTTTACAGATGCCTTTTAGAAGGAAGGGGGGTGAATTTGGGATGTAGGTACAGCAAGTGGTTGCTAAGGAGGATGAACAGATGGGATAAACAGCTTGACTTGTAAATTAATCTCAGAGACAAGTATTGTGTTTTGTTTTGTTTTGTTTTTAAGACAGAGTCTCACTTTATTGCCCTCGGTAGAATGCCATGGCATCATAGCTCACAGCAACCTCAAACTTATGGGATCAAGTAATCTTCTTGCCTCAGCCTCCCAAGTAACTGGGATTACAGGCTATTTTTAGAGATGGGGGTCTCACTCTTGCTCAGGCTGGTTTTGAACTCCTGAACTCAGGTAATCCACCCGCCTCGGCCTCCCAGAGTGCTAGGATTACAGGCCGTGCCCAGCAGGTATTGTGTTTTGAATGATTTGATCCCACATCAGGTCAGTCTGATTTTATGCAGGCAGGGGGAAAGCCCCTTCTAATGCTTTCTGATTGTAAATGGCCTTTAATTCAAAATATTCTTTATGTCGATTAGTCATATTTTGGGGTAAAATTTCCTTAGCTCCTTCATGAGCACAGGAAGTAATAATAACTGAAGCACAGGAGGCTTGAATAACTTATGTAAGGTCACAGAACTGGAAAGTGATAAAACCAAGGTTTGAACCCAGGTCTTTCTGACCCCAAAGGCTGGGCTTTTTCTTTTATACTTCTTTGCAAGAGGAAAATGATTATCATTAAAACAATTTAGAATTTTCCAATACCTTAGCAAATTTACCCCCATAAGTAACCACTTCAGATCTTCAGTTATTTAAGAACATCATTGTTCTTCCTCTCTCTCCTCACTCAGCTTTCTGAATTGCTATGAACCATGGCGCAACTGTACTACAAAAAGGTCAATTACTCACCGTACAGAGACCGCATTCCTCTGCAAATTGTGAGGGCCGAAGCAGAGCTCTCTGCAGAAGAGAAGGCCTTCCTCAATGCTGTGGAGAAGGGGGACTACGCCACTGTGAAGCAGGCCCTACAGGAGGCTGAGATCTACTATAATGTCAACATCAACTGCATGGACCCACTTGGCCGGAGTGCCCTGCTCATTGCCATTGAGAACGAGAACTTGGAGATCATGGAGTTACTGCTGAACCACAGTGTGTATGTGGGTGATGCCTTGCTCTATGCCATTCGCAAGGAAGTGGTGGGTGCTGTGGAGCTTCTGCTCAGCTACAGGCGGCCCAGTGGAGAAAAGCAGGTAAGAGCAATGCCTATAGGCTGAAAGGCCTAGAAGTTAGGGACGGTTACGTAGCCTGGAATTGAGAAAGCATTATCTTAGAAATTACATCGGTGATCTCAGGTGGGATCCGAGCACTCCCCTGCATAGCCCATACTGAGTTTTACTCATTCGTCTTTTCCTTATTGGTATTTGCCTATATACATGCCTAACGACCCTATTTCCAGAATATTCAAGACCCTTCTACTCCTTGCTCTCTAACTTCATTTTCTTCCTTCATTCAAGGAGAGCTCAAACACAGATCTGAAATTTCTCCTCACCAATCTCTTTCATGAAGACAAGACAGGAAACCTTTAAACTTGAATGCCCTGATGCAGATGGATATAGGGCCTCACATAAGTTCCCACTAACTGCAGAGTAACTATGGTCCATCCCTAGATGTCTGGGGTTTTTCTTCTGTGATTCTTGTACCCTCGAAGGCGCCTTAATATTCTGGAGTTCTTTTTGATTTCTCCCTCTCTTGCCTCCAAGTCCAATCCTCAAGCCCTGTGGTTTCTTCTTTCCCAATTTCTTTCTTTCTTTTTTTATTTATGTTTTTGAGACAGGGTCGTAAAACAAATACATTCCTTTTGGAAAGAAGCCTTCTTAGTCAGGAAGAACAATGACAGGAAGAACAATGATGTTCTTAAATAACTGAAGATCTGTAAGTAAATTCTAGAGAGTCCTTCCAGGCACTTCAGAAACAGTATCAGAGAGACAGAGAGGTGGAGGACTGGGTACTTTAATTTTCAAAATACCCAGCAGGCTGAAGTGCTACATTTGCAGGCATCATTTTCTGCATTCCAACATTTTTCGGTAACTACAATATCTCCTCATTAGAAGGGAAGCCAACTCAAGAATCCTAGCACTCAATACCTTCATAGAACTGTGTTGTCCAGTCCCATCTTCCCCTGGTCCCTTCTAAACATCCCTTAAATCAGATATATCTCTTCACTGTCTGTCTTCTTTAGGAGCATAGCATTGGGCACATAATAGGGACAAAAAAAAAATATCAAGTCTTCAAAAATGGAATGCTTTAATACACTCCAAAAGGTGAAATAATATATAGCCAAACTAAAATTGCAAAGTTCTTAGAAAATGTCAATAATGAAAACACTCAACAGTAAATTTTACGGGATATGGTGAAAGCTGAGTTTAAAGGAAATTCATAGCTTTAATACTTGCCTAATTAAACAAAAAGGAATGAAAATAAACTAAGCGATGACTTACAGACTAAGAATTGTAATTAACACAGCAGAAAGCAAGACACTATATTAAAACTTCCTTGAATAAAAAAGTATCCAATGTACTCAATACTACTATGAAATCAATATATAATCACCTACACACGCATATGAATGGCAAAACATAACTATAGTCCAAAAAATAGAAGGGAAGAGGAGAGAGGGGGATGGAGAGGGGGAATATGGGAAGAGGGAGGGTATTTAGGGGGGACCTCACCTAATGTGCACAATGCAATGGTACATTTCAAAACTATTAAGAAAAGAGTATAATTGTGATGGATTATTAATCAGTTCAACGTAAGCATTTCACATTGTATATGAAATCAGCACACTGAACCCCATAAATGCATCGATATACACAGTTATGATTTAATAAACACAAAAAAATAATAACATTAAAAAATAAAACTCCCTTGAATAAACAGCCTGAATCCCTCCTTCCCCATCAGCATTTAACACAGTGCAAAGAGAGTAGGGACCTTGTACCCCTTGTTTGCTGCTCTATAACATTACCAGAAAAGTGCCTATAATATCACAAGAGCTCAATAAACATTTATTTAATGAATAAATAATATAAAGCCAGCACTGTGCTAAGCATCTTACATGACTCCCTTCATTTAATACTCCTAGCAACTCTGTTAGGTAGATATGATTACAACCATCCCATTTTACTAATAAGAAAAATTGAGTCACAGGGTGTTTATGACAGTTGTCCAAGATCATAGTTAGTAAATATCATAGCCAGGATTCAAACCCAGGCAGCTAAGCCTCTGAATCCATGCTTGTTTAACTACTAGGCCATAATGCTTCCCTGGCAGTGAATAAATCTTAGGGTTCCTAGCACAAGAGTTCTGAGACAGGGTAGATCAGTGGAGAATATACAAGCCTTCTAGAAAAGACAGGCCTAAAGGATCTGGATAAATAGCAAAGCAGAGAGATAGGAACCTGTTTCCTATTTTGTCCATCTCACCATCCTCATCAAAACTGATTTGTTCTGTGCCTCATTTCCCCAGAATCCTTCCAGTGTCTAGATGATTTAATGTGCTAATCAGCACTAAGGCTTATCCAGCTACATATTTTAAAATGACCTTGTCCACCTCTGAGAACCTGCAGCCCACTGGCTCTTCCCTTCACTTGACAGTAATCACATACCATTTTGTACTGTTGGTTAGCTTTGCTTATGTAAATGTATAATATCTGTAACTAGATTGTTTCTTGAACATGAGGCATAAATCTAATGTTTAATGGCATCTGTGCTTCCCTCACCAGCGTCTAACCTAGTACCTAGTACATAATGAGCAATCTATAAGGATTTGTTAAGCGGCTTGGTGCCTGTTCGCTCAGTGGTTAGGGCTCCGGCCATATACACCAGAGCTGGTAGATTCGAACCCAGCCCGGGCCTGCTAAACAGCAATGACAACTGCAACAAAAAAAAAATAGCCGGGTGTTGTGGTGGGTGCCTGTAGTCCCAGCTACTTGGGAGGCTGAGGCAAAAGAATCACTTAAGCCCAAGAGTTTCTGGTTGCTGTGAACTGTGACACCACTGCACTCTACTGAGGGTGACATAATGAGACTCTGTCTCTAAATACAAAAGAGATTTGTTAAGGAACTTAAAGGAATTAAGTGTATCTCCCAGAAAAGCACATGGCTTGCTCATTTGAACGAGACCTTCTGGACCTTTGTATTCAACCCCATTAAGCTTCATAACTGTTTTGGGAAAGAGAAGAACCAGGGGAGGTTAAAAAAAAAAAAAAAAAAGGCTAGTAATGTTAGCCCTACCTGAGTTTTCAAAGTAGGCCAAGTCCTTATTTCATAGACCCCATTTCTGCCACCTTTCCCCAATACAAACACTGAGGCTTTTTCACTCAGATTGTAGAGCACTGTGTAAACTTATACTATAGTGTAACCAAAAGCATGACCTTCCCTGACAAAAGGGAACATCTAATCACAGGAAAGAACCACTACTGGTGGAAAGTCAGGCATATGGAATCTGGGCAAAGCTATTTGGGGCAGGCAATTTTTGTCAGGACCCTGTCATAGACACTGCCAAGATAAGACCTTCTTTATCCATACGTGGATGTCACACTGTATGCGCGACTCCACAGAGCCATCAGCTCCACTCCCAAGTTTCTTCAGTCGCCTTCTCCTCCTCTTCTCCTCTCTCTCCGATCCCCACCACTGGCCTCTGCTAAATTTCATTTTCTTCCATTACTCTGGCAATCATTGTGATAAGCCATGTGCCAGTAACTACAACAACAGGCTGCCACAGTGCTGGAGCTCTGCCTTTGGGAGATAGAAACAAGGTTTGTTTAACTGGGAGCAATCAGGGAAGAGAGCAAATCAAAACTTCCTGAAGGGGGCGGTGCCTGTGGCTCAGTGAGTAGGGCGCCGACCCCATATACCGAGGGTGGCGGGTTCAAACCCGGCCCCGGCCAAATTGCAACAAAAAAATAGCCGGGCATTGTGGTGGGTGCCTGTAGTCCCAGCTACTGGGGAGGCTGAGGCAAGAGAATCACCTAAGCCCAGGAGCTGAAGGTTGCTGTGAGCTGTGATGCCATAACGCTCTACCAAGGGCGATAAAGTGAGACTCTGTCTCTACAAAAAAAAAAAAAAAACTTCCTGAAGGACCTTGGGCTGAGATGGGCAGGCCACTCTGAGGAAGGCTCTCCTCTTACACAGAATTCAAACAACTCTCCTTTTGCACCCTGGCCCTCCATTCTCTCTCCAAGGGATTGGGCAGAACTAATTTCCATCAATCCTTGGAAGATAAACCAGTGCCCTCCTCTGCTCCATCCTTACCCTACCCACCTGTGCTCTTCATGCCCCTCCTCCTTTTCCAGCCTATCAAAGCTTCTCTCAGATAGAGATCAGAGTCCGGCCAAAAATGGATGACCCTGCCTTCAAGTGTCAATATTCATATAGAGACTTGCTGTTTTATTAGGGACCAAATCTTGAAGTAAAATGGTACTGCTTTATCAGGTAGAATTTTGTTTACCAGACATGTGTGTGTGTGCATGCACACGTGTGTATATGTATTACTCTGTGGTCTTATTGCTGCAATAATCTGGCCTACTTCCTAACCTCTGTGGCCTATTTCCTTTGGGGTAGATCTTGTCAATCTGGAGAATTTCTGATTCCTTGGGGTAAACCTTCTTCAGTTAGTCTCAGAATTCAAAACATCTTGATAAGATAAGGTCAAATACCAGCCTATTTCTGATCTATTATCTTGCTACTTTTGAGCTACTGACTTTGGGAAACAGTAACAATCATTGTCAGCAGGGAGAGTAAATCCAGCCACAGCCCAGAGAGGAGACTCTTATCTATGGATGCTCTAAATCATATATCAAAAATCGATTGTTATGCATATGAGAAACTTGTCAAAATGCAGACTCCTTAGTATCATTGCATACCTACAGAATCAGAATCTTGGTGTTTAGACAAGAAATCAGTATTTTAAGGAAACCGCTTTCACCCCTTTTGGGGTAAGACGCCATCTACTTCTCTGTATTTGATTCCTAGGGCTGCCATAACAAATTACCATAAACTAGGTGGCTTAAGGCAAAAAGAAATGCATTCCCTCACAGTTCCAGAGGCCAGAAATCTAAAATGAAGGTATCAGCACGGCCAGTTCCCATGTTTCATGCCTCTCTGCTCATCTCCAATGGTTGCCAGCAATCCCAGGCATTCCTTGGCTTATAGCTGTGTCACTCCAATCTCTGCCTCCATGGTCACATACAGTTGTCATCTGTGTCTTTCTTCTGTGTTGCTGTATCTAAATTTCCCTCTCCTGGCTCAGTGCCTGTAGCTCAGTGGATAGGGTGCCAGCCACATACACCGGAGCTGGCAGGTTCGAATCCAGCCTGGGTCTGCCAAATAACAATGACAACACAACAATAAAACAGTCGGGTGTTGTGTCGGGCACCTGTAGTCCCAGCTACTTGGGAGACTGAGGCAAGAGAATTGCTAGAGCCCAAGAGTTTGAGGTTGCTATGAGCTGTGACGCCACGGTACTCTACCCAGGGTGACATAGTGAGGCTTTATCTCAAATAAATAAATAAATTTCCCTCTCCTTTTACTTATAAAGATACAAGTCATTTGATTTAGGGTCCACTCTAATCCAGGAAGCCCTCATCTTAACATGATTACATCAGCAGAGGTCACATTCACAGGGACCAAGAGTTAAGACTTGAACATATCCTCTTGCAGGACACAGTTCAACCTAAACTCTCTATAAGAAATACCAGTCTAAACAAGATGTTTTCAAACATCTTCAGAAGCAGAATCTTTCATTAAGTGAAATCCCATTCAGATGTAAAACAAACAGACCCAGGAAGAGCTGCCCTAGTTTAAGTTGTAGGTTGGCGCCCAAAACCCACTTGTTTTCTCTCTCTCTCTCTCTCTCTCTCTCTCTCTCTCTCTCTCTCTCACACACACACACACACACACACCACACACCACACACACTTCCACTTCTGTACTTTCTTGGCCCCTGAGGAGTGAGCATAACTTAAAAACCAGTGTCCTAGAAGAAAGTGACAGATTCTAATTCAGAGTTCATAGTGCTAGCTAGCTTGTAGCTAACAGAATGACCTTCGGTGAGTTATAGAATCTCTCTGTAGCTCAGCTTCATCATCTGTAAAATGAAACAAACAATGCCTAACCCTACCTAATTCAGAGGCCCATTGTGTGAAAGAAATAAGATTAAGATAGGTCAAAGTCTTGAGAACCAAAAAAAAGGTTTCCAAAAATGGTAGCCAATGGGCCATAACCACTATTTTCAGCTTTATTCCATCAGTTTGACTTCACATGTCATTGTGTGTGGAGAGACCAGGTGGCAAACAGTACTCATCACAAGGCACTCTTGGTACAGTGAGAAGGAGAGGTTGGGAAGCGAGCTGTTCCAGTTCACAGATTATCTCCTTCTGCCTGACCTTGATGGTAATCATCTCCCTTCTGCTGCCAGGCAAGCTGAGTAACCTCACAGTCATCCTTCTTATACTCACTGGCAGCTAAGGATTTGAACAACAGGAAGGTAGATTTGCTGGCCTCGGCATCAACAGCCCACCCAAGTAATTTTCTTTCTTGGTCACTTGCGTCAATGCAAGGCAGGCAGAAAGAGGCTAAGCCAACCTTCTCCCCATGGCCCGCCCCTCTGAGCTCTGCCATAATTACTCATTTGTCTGTGGCAGATGGCTCCAAATTAAAATTGGTCTCACAGATGAGCTGGAGAGATTAAATCTCAACAACACTGATAAGTGCTTGTGTTGAGGTTATAGAAAATCAGCAACAGGACGCTCCATTCACTCCTCCTCCTCTCTGGCTCTTGATCTCAGGGTGAGGTCGTACCGTGTGGAGGGAGACATTGATGGTCCAGAAAAAGGTGACTGGAACACAGAAAAGGGGCATAAAAAGTCTAGCCTATAAATCTCAAACACTCCATCTGAAAGCACAAAGTAAAGGAGAACATTATAAAAGTCACTCTGCTATTTATAGGCAGCTGCAGTGGTAGAAAGACCATGGGCTTTGGAGTCAACCACTTATTAGATATGTCTCCTTGAACAAGTCAGTTAACCTCTCCAAACCTCAGCAGTTTCTTCATCTGTAACAAAGAGCAATAACCAAGTCTACTTTATAGAGTTATGGTAGGAATTAAATGAAATAATATATGTATATTACTTAGAACATTTTCTGATATGTAGTTAAGTACTCAATAAATGGTAGCTAGTACTACTCCTATTTCTACTAGTTGAAGCCATGCTGATTTCACTTACTGGCTAATGTCATTGAAAACATGTATCAAGTACCCACTAACACATAGTGATTAAGAATTCAGACTAAGTGATCTTGGGAAGGTCTTTCACCCTGTTAAGCATCAATCTCCTTATCTGCAAAATGGGTTTAATGATATCACCTACCTCATAGATTCTTTGAGATTTAAACAAGAATTTTTTTTTTTAATTAAATCATAGCTATGTACATTGGTATGATCATGGGGCATCATACACTAGTTTCACAGACCAGTTGACACGTTTATATCACACTGGTTAACATAGCCTTCCTGGCAATTTCACAGTTATTGTGTTGAG
>CAUYPK010050379.1:0-10581 GCA_963574355.1 Loris lydekkerianus | reverse complement strand
TTTTGTCTTTCTCTTCCTTCAATTCTTCGTTCCCTTCATCTTGCCTCCCCAAGTTCTCTTCTCACTTTATTTTTCCCATTATCTAGTTATGATCAAATTTAAACATTTTCATATGCTTAATCCTCATTTAAATGGGAAAATATGTGTGTTTATATGGAACACTGTTTTAAGTTGTTACAGCTATAAAGAAAACTTTTCTTTCACCTTTGAGAATTTACTACCAAAACTCAAGAAGACAGAATGATGATGATTCTGAAATAAATGGGAAACCCAAATATTTGATTATGTTTTCTTTGAGCCTTCTTTAATTTATACAGTATTGTAATGTAACCTAAGAGTATGACTAGTCAACCACAAAAGATCTAGTAAAGTTGTTCTGTCTTTGAGCCATTGTAGCAAACATACTTCCAAATGGAAATTGTGGAACTAAGGGAAAGTGA
The DNA here is from genome assembly GCA_963574355.1 of Loris lydekkerianus. Taxonomy (NCBI): domain Eukaryota; kingdom Metazoa; phylum Chordata; class Mammalia; order Primates; family Lorisidae; genus Loris; species Loris lydekkerianus. The sequence goes on along the minus strand of CAUYPK010050379.1, from coordinate 10,141 downwards.
GATGAACTAGTTTTGCTAATGATACCCAATTCCATTGTTAGATTTGGATCAAATGATATCTACAACAACATGTATCATAAACTGGGTCTGCTGTTGGCATTCTGGCACTGACCTGGAGAAGTCACCTGTGTCATCACCGTCATCTTCTCCTGCCCCAGGGAAGTTCTTTGGAGTTGCCCTGCCGAACATCTGCAACTATGGTGAGATTCCTTTACCTATCTATGTAAGGTTCATTTTCATGTGTAAAATAATGAGAAAGAGGATTTGGCAAGTGAGAGTTCTGGGAAATAATTCTTTCCCCCAAATGGATAAAGTGTAAAAACTCTTGGTTTTCTCTAAGGATTTGTATTAATAATACTTTTGAGTATAAAAATCTGATGTAGGGTGGTGCCTGTGGCTCAGTGAGTAGGGCACCAGCCCATATACAGAATTGTCAGGTTCAAACCCGGCCACAGCCAATAAATGGAAAAAAATATGTTGTAAATGTTGTAGGACGCCACACCTCGTGGCTTACAATGGTAATCCTAACACTCTGAAAGGGTTCTGGAGGTGGATTGCTTGATTAAGGAGTTTGAGACCAGCCTCAGGAAGACTTAGATCCTGTGTCTACTAAAAATAGAAAAACTGAGGCAAAAGAATTCCCTCAGTCTAGGTGGGGCTGGGTTTGAACCTGACACTTCTGTATATGGGCTGGTGTTAACTGAGGTCTCCTTGCTAGACCGTGCCTCCCCTGAATTTAATGTTCCCATCTAACTAAAATGTTGTTGAGTTTTAATGAAATTGAGTTTAATCCTTCTAGCCATCTATCTGGATCTAGTCCTACAGTTCCTTTATCTTAGCACATCCCAGACTCTGGGGGCCAAAGAGGGCATGTACCTGTCCCCTTGTTCATGGAGATGAAGTGCCTTTTTTTTTTCTTCTTTGCTTTCCCATAGGATGTTCTTTTTTCCCTCAATGCCAAGGGACCCCTGACTTCTGGAATCTTCTGGATTCCTGGTGACAGTGACTCCTGAAAAGATGTTATTGAAAAACTGGATGCAGGAGTTGAAGTTGATCTTAGCCGTGAAAATCCCCACGTCTTAGCATGTGTGCTAAAAGTAGGAAAAGTCCTCTCTTTGTCACACCCTGTGTAGCTCTGAAGCAGCATATTTCTTTTCTTTATTATCTTATGAAAATTATTCTTGTCTGTAAAGACCTATAGCAAATTGAGAATCAAAAATGTATAAAAAAAATTTATCATAAAGGAACCTCAGACCTTAAAAGCCACCACCAATGATATGACATATCAAATATGCTTTTTAAACCATCATCTCACAATAACCCATCTTTACTTATGCTACCCCTACCCCATGTACAAAACACAATCTTATTCAAGTCTAAAATAATCCAAACCCACTCACAGATGTTACCCAAACCAACACCTTGCTTATGATGATGTCTCCACTATTGCACTCTCTTTCCTGGTGAAGGTAAAGATTTCAAAATTAACCTTGTATTAAACTTTTGAAAATAGATACAGAATTGTACCTTAATAAAGAAATATTTTTCTACCAACAGAAGCCAACAATTGCTGAGATCACTGACAATTTATTTCATGTACACAGTTATCACGCAAATATCTTCTTCATACTTTCTCCCCTGTTTCTTTTTCCCTTGAAGGATGAGTCAGAATGTTGTTTGCTTCAATCATGATTAGTAAAAATTTTATAACCTCATAATTAGAGTTGTGACTTAATCATTCTGACCCACATTCTTGGAAGTGCCATATATTTATTTGTTGGTTTATTTTTAATTTATTTTTTTATTATTATTCAACATAGCTGTGTACATTAATGTGATCATGGGGCACCATACACTAATTTTATAGACCATTTGACATATTTTCATCACACTGGTTAACATAGCCTTCCTGGCATTTTCTTAGTTGTTGTGTTAAGACATTTATATTCTACATTTACTAAGTTTCACATGTACCCTTGTAAGGTGCACCGTAGGTGTAATCCCACCAATCACCCTCTCTTCACAAATCCTCCCCCTCCTTCCTCTCCCTCTCCCCCTTCCCCATATTCTTAGGTTATAACTGGGTTATAGCCTTCATATGAAAGCCATAAATTAGTTTCATAGTAGGGCTAAGTACATTGGATACTTTTTCTTCCATTCTTGAGATACTTTACTAAGAAGAATATGTTCCAGCTCCATTCATGTAAACATGAAAGAGGTAAAGTCTCCATCTTTGTTTAAGATGGCCTAATATTCCATGGTGTAAATATACCACAATTTGTTAATCCATTCTTGGATCGATGGGCACTTGGGCTTTTTCCATGACTTAGCAATTGTGAATTGGGCTGCAATAAACATTCTGGTACAAATATATTTGTTATAATGTGATTTTTGGTCTTCTGCGTATATGCCTAGTAGAGGAATTATAGGATTGAAGGGCAGATCTATTTTTAGATTTCTAAGTGTTCTCCAAATATCTTTCCAAATGGAATGTATTAATTTGCATTCCCACCAGCAGTGTAGAAGTGTTCCCTTTGCTCCACATCCACACCAACATCTCTGATCTTGGGATTTTGTGATATGGGCTAATCTTACTAGAGTTAGATGATATCTCAAAGTAGTTTTGATTTGCATTTCTCTGATGATTAAGGATGATAAGCATTTTTTCATATGTCTGTAGAATGTGTGCCTGTCTTCTTCAGAGAAGTTTCTCTTCAAGTCCATTGCCCAGCCTTTGATGGGATCACTTGTTCTTTTCTTGCTTATACATTTGAGTTCTCTGTGGATTCTGGTTATTAAACCTTTGTCGGAAACAGAACCTGCAAATATCTTCTCCTATTATAAGGGCTGTGTGCTTGCTTTACTTACTGTGTTCTTGGCTGTGCAGAAGATTTTTAGTTTTATCAGGTCCCAGTAGTATTTCTGTAGCTGCTTCAAATGTCTGGGGTAGTACTCCTTATAAAATATTCACCCAGACTGATTTCTTCAAAAGTTTTCCCTGCACTCTCTTCTAGTATTTTTATAGTTTCATGTCTTAAGTTTAAATCCAGTGAGAGTGTCTTAGTTAATGGTGAAAGGTGTGGGTCCAGTTTCAGTCTTCTACAGGTTGCCAGCAAGTTCACCCAGCACCATTTGTTAAATAGGGAATCTTTTCCCCCACTGAATGTTTTTAATTGGCTTGTCAAAGACCAAATAATGGTAAATAGCTGGATTCATCTCTTGGTTCTCTATTCTGTTCCATACATCTACCTCTCTGTTTTTGTGCCAGTACCATGCTGTTTCGATAACTATCGATTTACAGTATAGTCTGAGGTCTGGTAGCGTGAGTCCTCCTGCTTTGTTTTTATTCCTGAGTAATGTCTCAGGAATAAAAGTTTTTTTCTGATTCCATATAAAATGAAGTATTATTTGTTCAAGATCTTTAAAGTATGACAGAGCTTTAATAGGGATTGCATTAAAATTGTATATTGCTTTGGGTAGTATGGACATTTTAACAATGTTGTTTCTTCCCAGCCATGAGCATGGTATGTTTTTCCATTTGTTGACATTTTCACCTATTTCTTTTCTTAGAGTTTCATAGTTCTCTTTGTAGAGATCTTTCACATCCTTTGTTAGGTATACTCCCAAATATTTCATCTTCTTTGGCAGTACTGTGTATGGAATAGAGTTCTTAACTTTTTTTCAGCTTGACTATTGTTGGTATATATAAAGGCTAATGATTTATGAATGTTGATTTTTTACCCTGAGATGCTGCTATATTCCTTAATTACTTCTAAGACTTTTGTAGTAGAATCCCTGGTATTTTCCAGATATACAATAATATCATCTGCAAAGAGCGAAAGTTTGATCTCTTCTGACCCTATACGGATACCTTTGATCACCTTTACTTCCCTAATTGCAATGGTTAAACTTCCATTGCAATGTTAAAGAGCAGTGGAGACAATGGGCAGCCTTGTCTGGTTTCTGATCTGAGAGGAAATGATTTTAATTTAACTCCATTCAATACGATATTGGCTGTGCGTATGCTGTAGATGGCCTCTATCAGTTTAAGAAATGTCCCTTCTATACTAATATTCTTAAGTGTTCTGATAATGAAGGGATGCTGGATATTATCAAACGCTTTTTCTCCATCAAATGAGAAAATCATATGGTCTTCGTTTTTTAATTTGTTTATGTGCTGAATTATATTTATAGATTTACGTATATTGAACCATTCTTGAGACCCTGGGATAAAACCAACTTTGTCAGGATGTATAATTTGTTTGATGTTTTGCTGGATTCTGTTTGTTAAGATCTTGTTGAATATTTTTGCATCTATATTCATTAGTGATATTGGTCTATAATTTTCTTTTCTTATTGGGTCTTTTCCTATTTGGGGGATCAGGGTGATGTTTGCTTCATAGAACGTGTTGTATAGTCTTCCTTCTTTTTCTGTATTTTGGAACAGTATGAGTAATATTGATCCTAGTTCTTCTTTAAAGGTTTGGTAGAATTTTGATGTGAAGCCATCTGGTCCTGGGCTTTTTTTTGGGGGGGGGGAGATTTTGTATGGTTGACGCTATTTCAGAACTTGATATAGGCCTGTTCAGCATTTCCACTTCATTCTGGCTAAATCATGGATGGTGACATGCTTCCAAGTATTGGTCAATTTGCTTCAGATTTTTATATTTCTTAGAATAAAGTTCCTTGTAATATTCATTAAGGATTTTTTGAATTTCTGAGGAGTCTATGGTTATTTCCTCTTAGTCATTTCTGAATAATGAAATTAGAGATTTTACTATTTTCTTCCTGGTTAGATTAGTCAAAGGTTTATCTATTTTATTGACCTTTTCAAAAAAAACAACTTTTTAATTTATTGATCTGTTTTATAATTCTTTTGTTTTCAATTTCATTTAATTCTGCTCTAATTTTGGTTATTTTTTTTTTCTTCTACTGGGTTTGGGGTTGGAATGTTCTTCCTTTTCCAGTTGTTTCAGATGTCTCATTAAGTTGTTAACTTCCTCTCTTTCCGTTTTCTTGAGGAAGGCTTGCAGTGCTATAAATTTCCCTTTTAGGACTGCCTTTCTGGTATCCCAGAGGTTCTAATAATTCATGTCTTCATTATTGTTTTGTTCCATAAATTTCACAATTTCCTTCTTAATCTCATCTATGACCCAGCTATCATTCACTATAAAGTTATTTAACTTCCATGTTTTTGTATGAATATGCAGATTCCTGCTGTTACTGAGTTCAACTTTTATTTCATGATGGTCTGAGAAGATGCAAGGATGAATTTCTATGCCTTTAAATTTACTGAAGTTAGACTTGTGACCTAAGATGTGATCGATTTTGGAGTATGTTTTGTGGGCTGATGAGAAGTATGTGTATTCAGTTTTTTTGGGATGAAATGTTCTGTAGATGTCTGTTAAATCCAAATGTTGGATGGTTAGGTTTAAATCTAAAATTTCTTTGCTCAGCTTCTTATAGGAGAATCTATCCAACACTGCCAAAGAAGTTTTGAAATCTCCTATTTCATGATCCTTTTCATAATCTCCTATTATGGAGCTGGAGGAAATCAAGTTGCTCATATCTGTTAGACTTTCACTTATGAATTGCGGTGCAATCTGGCTGGGTGCATAAATATGAATAATTGAAATCTCATCATATTGAGTATTACCCTTAACAAACATGAAGTGACCATTCTTATCCTTCCTTACATTTGTTGGTTTAAAGCCTATTGTATCTGCTAAAAGAATTGCAACACCTGCTTTTTTCTGATTACCATTTGCCTGAAATATGGATGACCATTCTTTCACTCTGAGTCTATATTTATCTTTTAAGGTACGATGTGATTCTTGTATGCAGCAAATATCTGGCCTGAGTTTTTGTATCCAACCTTTGACTCTTTAAAGGACAGTTTAAGTCATTAATATTAATGGAGAATATTAATAAGTCTGGTAAAATTTTGGGTATTGATTTTTTTCGAAAGTCCAGTAGACATTTTTAATCCTTTTGCCACTGTGGAAGTTGGAGTTTGATCAAAAGTTTCTAAGTGAGTTTACTTTTCTGGCAGAGGATTGGGCTGGTCATTATGGAGGATAGGTCTGGGAATATCCTGAAGAACTGGTTTGGTTATGGAAAATTTCTTTAACATGTGAATGTCATTAAAGTATTTAATTTCTTCAGCATAAATGAAACTCTGTTTAGCCGGATGTTTTAGGAGACTAAAAGTCAAACAGGTATTTATTTTTTGAAAACCTAGACCTAAAATCAGCTTTTAGCAGAGTTTTGTCCCTGGAAATAGCTTCTACAGGACTGTCTTAGGCCTTCTTCTCTCAAAGGATTGAAATCAACCAGAGCCAGTGGTAGAGACTACGCCTCAGCCTGAATCTCAGGGAAACATGATGACAATGAATCTTGCCTACCTCTAGTTCAGCAGAGTGGCCCTCTTTTTAGACAATCTTACTTCATGACTTTATAATCAATCACATTTCTTCATAAATGGGCTATGTCTCTTTTTCAACAAATCTGGATTTAGACATTTTCAATTAAATACCACTCAAAAAAATGAAGAACTTGATTTATTGTTATGTATTCAGTTTTGCAAAGGGTTTGTACTTATTCTTTCATCCTGGAATATAATACAGACATACATGGTCCTTTAAGCAAATTATATATGCCAAGGATATATATATATTATTCATGTACATGGGCATAATAAATGTTCTTCATGCAATTAGGTTTTCTTCCATCTCTTTATTCAAGACAATCAAGCTGTCTCAAACTATCTTCTCATCATGCTGTTTTTCATAAAAATACACTTTTTAAAATGTGCTAAATTGCTGAGGCTACTGCAAAGAACAATGGTTGCTTAAGTGTTAAATTGTGATTCAAATAACAAGAATATTATTTTTTATTAAAAGGGAAACCCAAAAAGAATCATAATGATTGAAGAGTCTGGTTAAATGGATTCCAGTAATTGATGTTTTATTGTAGAATTGCGTTTTACACACATTTTCTTCAAGTGGTTGTAAAAAGGAACATATTTTTTACCATAACTTTGTAAACTTTTCTTTTCTTATTTTTAAGTCTGTTTTGAAATGGTACTTAAGTATTCTTTTAATTTTTCACTCATGTTCTTTTTTTTTTTTAATTAAGTCATTTGTACACAGATCATGAATACAATTTTGCCATGATGGGATTCAAGGTGTTGATTATCTATACAAATTGGAGTGCTTACATGCGACTAATCAACATAGCCTTCTGCTTTTACTGAAATAGAAGTATAAGTCTTCCCAGTGTGATTGGACAAAAATTGCTTGAGATTTGCTAACTTGGTTAAATCTGAATTTTCAGGAGACATTTCTCTTTAGTCCTGTGAAATCTCAGCTCAAATGAATTGTGATATTCTTCTGAGGCCTAGGTTCTGCTTCGAAGGGCAAGAGATGTTTAGTCATGTGCTGGGGGTTTATGACTGCAATTCAGAACCTCTCCTAAGTTGTTATTCCAACTATGGCAGAGTTAGTTAAGATGGTTCTAAGTTATTTTCATTCAAGGATAGTTGTAAGATTTAATGTTCTTCAAGAGCAATCATGAGTATGTTATCTATGGAGGTTTTTAAAAGAATTGCCCCATTTTGAAATCACAATTTTTTCCTCTTCTCCATCTGACTTTTTAAATGGGTGAAATAGTACAAATTAGTTTGGAATTAGAAAACTCAATAGCCTTACCCCCAAATGGGTAGCTTTTGTGACAATAAGCCTGAATCACAATCATCAGGCACATTTCTAGTTGAAGATATGATAGAACAGGCAATGCCTTGGAATCAATCCATTTTCCTCCTTATTACTTCTCTGACAAGAATAAAAGTATGATACTAGAGTGACATGAAGACAATGATGTTTTTTGAAATACCTTAGATTCTCATTTGAGGCTGAGTGGCCTTTTCTTGTCCTTTAATGGCACCTTTAATAGCAGGTGTCTATTAAAAGAAGTGGGCTAGTCTTTATGGACAGTGAAAGGAATCAGAACTCCTTTTAATATGTCTGAATTTCTAGCCAGTCATCATTGCCATTGCTGGCAACAACTCTGTTGCCTGCATAAGAAAGAAGGCTTACAGGAAATGTGATAGGATGACAAAATAAATGTACTAACAAGTCAACAGGATGAAAATTCTGGAGCCAACAGGGGATAATATTATTATAAAAACTACCCAATTCCTTTCTCTTGACTGATGGCAACCAAGAGTACCACAATCAGGCAAATGCCAAGAGTGAGAATCCTGGAAGGAAAGACACTCTGAGTAACAACTGAATAGTGGGAGAACAACACAGACAAGTCTCCAGGGTCTTTATGCAGTTTAAGAGTGTCATCACTTCCTGCAATAGAGACCTCTCTAGACTAGGAAAAAGAGAGGGCCTCATGAAGAGAGCTAGTAGCTAAGATGGAAGAGTCCTCCCAGGTGATGGAAAAAGGAGGGACCCAAAGTCTGGTGAGGATGAAGCATCAAAGAGCTAGGGAGATGCAGAAGAATTAGAACTAGCTGGGAAAAATACTTTGGGTGGGGACAGAAGTATAAACAATGTCGCCACAAAGAGATAAAACAAGTAGTCAGAGCCACACGCCCTATGGAGGACCAGTCTGGAGGGGCAGCACTACCAAGCCAAATAGCAATAATATGGATGAAGAGACCGATGATTGCCAGTCAAAGGCACACCAAGTGGTGAGGGGTGTAAGACACATAAGAGCAAGTAGGTAAAGAAGGAGATCTCAGAAGGAGCAAAATCTTGAAGGGTCACTTGAATGAAAAAATCTGCAATCAACTCACAAATGTCTCCAAGACCATTTGTTTCAGGCTGAGACCAATTCTCCAATAAACACTGAACAAATGACATAAAACAGCAAGACAGACAACGGCCTGACATGAACTATGTCTATTAGTCCACACTTACTCACATTCCTGTACTCTCAGGACCAATACACACACTCAAACACCTCTCAACAGACTCAGAGGTTGATCATACCCCCCACTTCCACCCAAATGGTGGGAATCCCAGATTGATCTTACCTTGTTTTAGATGTCTGCCTGTGTAGGTGCCTGTTCCTGTATGCCAGTTCCTCCCTGTGTTTGACTCCTTGAAGACCCGCCAAGGGGATCAGGAGGATTAGCAGAAGCCACCAAGTGCATCTGAGCTCTCCCTCCCAAGATGGTCTCAGCCATCTCCACTAGTCACCTTGACTAGACTCTCTGAGGCTGTTTTCTAAACTTTTTAGAGAAAAGGCTCAAAACCACCTGTGAGTGGGTAAGGGGGGCATCCCACAATAAAAGCTCATTACTCAAGTTCACAAATGGTCCTAAGGTGTTCCTTGGAGAACTCTGTGGAAAAATAACCTTCAAATGTTTGAAAAGACAGCTTAGGGGTGAGTCTAGTTTTGGTGATGAAAACACTATGTTGTAAAAGAGCAAAAGTACAAACTAAAATATATTAACTAATTGCATAAGACATAAATGGAACATGAATCAACTAAAATATCTAATTTTGTGTAACTGTGGTTAGGGGTCCCCATCAGCATCCCAGTGTTCTCTGGGAGCCTTCAAAGGGCCAATAGCTCAGTAACCCGGGGTTCCTGCTTCTGACAGGCCCAAAGCCTGGGAGTATGAGGTTCCTGCCTCATAGGTTTACAGGACCAACCTCAGGCATCATACTTGAGGATAGAAATCAAAGTCCTTTGTCACCTGCCCTCTGAACCCCAATTTCCCCGTGGCCTGAGGCGAAAGCACCAATGTATCAGCAGCAGAAACATCTTGCTGTCTCTGGCAGGGCTAAAACTCAACATTGTTTTTTCTTCCAGCATTTTCAGGGGTGTGTTGCTCTACTGACACACGCTTCTGACAATCTCTGACAGGCCAATAGCCCAACAACCTGGGGCTCCTGTCCACAGCTCCATCCCCTTTGGCCTTCCTTCAAAGGTTCCTAAAGACCCTACACAACTCACAACAAACAAATACAACAAACAGTTTGTATTTTCACAGTGGTCTACAACAACAAATAAGAACAAGAAATGTACACAACAAGTAGTTACACTCAATGTTTGCAGACACTAGCCAAATATACATGTTTAAATTTCTTACCTCTGGAGGTGGACTCATAGGGGAATTTAG
>CAUYPK010050376.1:0-10265 GCA_963574355.1 Loris lydekkerianus | reverse complement strand
AAGATGGTAGTCCATTGGTGAGAGGTCAGGGGAGTATGGTGGGTGGGGCAGAACTTCGACGCTCAATTCCTTTAATTTTCAGATGGTGATATGTGAGACGTGAGGCCGGGTGTTGTCGTGGAGCAGGATCGGACCTCTTCTGTTGACCAGTGCTGGCTGCTGCTGACGCAATTTTCGGTACATTTCATCTATTTCCTCACAATAGGACTCTGCTGTGATGATTTGGCCTGGTTGCAGAAAGTTATAGTGAATCACACGAGCCGCTGACCACCATACAGTAACCATGATCTTTTTTTGGTGGGATTTTACCTTTGAGAAGTGCCTGGGTGGCTCATCGGTGTCCAACCACTGTCCTGAATGTTTTCTATTGTCATAGAGAATCCACTTTTCATCACACGTGATGATCTGATCCAAAAAAGGATCATTTTGGTTGCGCAAAATCAATGAAGAACAAACCTCAAAACGTGACAATTTCTGCCGATTGTTTAAATTGTGGGGCACCCACTTTTCAAGCTTTTTGACCTTTCCAATATGTTTTAAACCATCAAAAACTGCATGGGAGCTGACACCCAGTTCTTCCACCTTCCCCTGTACCATTTGTGATGGGTCAGTCTCCACCAGGGTCCTCAAATCCTCGTCCTGGATTACTCTAGATCGACCACTTCTGGGATCATCTTTGAGGCTAAAATTTCCAGAATGAAATTTCACAAACCAATGTTGAATAGTGCGTTCATTAACACTATCATTGCCAAATGCCTGGTAATTTTTCGGGCTGTTTTGGCAGCGCTTTGGTTCAGTTTGAATTCGTAGAGAAAAATTGGCCGAAAATCGCTTAATGACATCATATAGTAATAGGCTGAAAAGAATAAAAAAAATTAAAAGTAGAAAAAAATGAAAGCATCAATGTATAGAGTACAAAATTCTCCATCGATCAGTATATACCCCGACACAGGAGAATAAATATTTATTGAGATATGGAGCTACAAAAACACATGACATTAAAACGGACAAAACATTTGAAACAACAAAATGTATCTACCAGTCAGCTCCAAGATGGAGAACTAGAATCATCTCCTCACCAGTAGCTCTCGGGTTTTTTCTTTGTTATAGTTTTCAGTCATTTCTTAATTTTCTTTTTCTTTTTTAACCTTTTATCTCCTATTTTCTTTTTCTTTTTTCAATTTTTGGTGATTGTCTTTTAATTTTGTCATCTTTCCCTCACGAATATCTCAAATGACAACATAGATATGTCTACATTTTTGTCTGTGTAATTCTATCTTCTTTGTATTTTATTAATATATTTCTGGCACAGAGCCTTGACATGAAGCCTGGGTTGTGTTGCTATGGCATTAGCCTGGCTCACTGAGGCATTGAAACCCTGGACAAGGACATCCTTCTAGCTTTGATGCCCCCATCAAGGGGTCATATTCACAGGTCCCCAATGTGACACAACTGACTTTTTTTTGTCTATTTTGTGGGAGCAGTGTTTTGCTCTTGCTCAGGCTGGTAAGAACCTTCTGATCACATAGTACCCAACCACCATGGCCCCCCAAAGTCCTAGAATTGTGAGTCCTGGTCAACATATCCTTTTGAACGCCACTATTAATCCTATTTTTCTCACTTGTGATTCCTCTCTCCTTTTTCTTCAGTTTTTGAAGTTTTCTTCAGTTTTTGACTAAGATTGACACCTTAGTCCTTTGTTCCTTTTTTCTCCTGTTCCTTTTGTCCCAATGCCATAATGTCACACTAGCACCCAAGCACAGAACCAAGGACAATTAAGGAGAAAGGGAAAGTGAAAGTAGAAAGTAGGGGAAGAAATTGAATAAGAAGAAAACACACATGGGGAGGAATCAACAAAAAAAATACGGCAACATGAAAAACCAGAACAGATAAACACCCCAAGGATTCATGAGTCAGCTACCATAGAGGATCCCACTAATAAAGAAATTATGGAAATTACATTAAGGGAATTTAGAGTATTGATGGCAAAAACAATGAAGGGAATTGAAGAGAAAGTGGAAAATCACCAAAATGAAATCCAAAAACTGACCTCCAAACAGAATGAAAGACATGATAAAATTAGAAAGAAATATCTGAACTTAACGAAATAAAGGAGTCACTCAGGGGACTTAAAGCTGCAGTTAAAAGTATCAATAATAAAGAAAAATAATTCTTAGAGCTATAGGCAAAGGATCTTGAGCTAACTTAGGCATTTAAAGAGACAGAAAAGAAGAGAGTACAAGAAGAACAATCTCAAAGAGAATTATGGGACTTGCGGAAGCATAGAACCACAAATTATAGGTATCCCTGAAGGAATGAAAGAGTGACTCAAAGGAAAGAAAGCCCTATTGGAGGATATCATAAAGGAAAATTTCCTAACCATCACCAAAGATTCTGGCATTCTCCTTTTAGATATTTCAGGCAGAATGAGGACCAAAGACTCCATTCTTGGCAAGGGAAAACAGAAAAAAAGAAAAATTAAAAAGTACGTTGAGTGAGTTAGAACAAAGGAGAGTCAGCTAGTTTACCTTTAAATCAGCCATTGCTGAATTTCTTATCTGAGCAAATTTCCTGCTTTTCCTAGAACTCTAGCCTATTTGGTATACAGCTTAAAAACATCTCTGTTGTGTCTATAAACACTCTGGAGAAAACATGGCCACAGAAGATGCTATGGCAAGGCCTGGAAAGATACAAGAAGTAGGCCGTTTCCTGCACAGTTGAAGATCAAAGCAAATACCCATTGTAGAGATTTGTATTTGGCTGAGGCAAAGATCAAAGGAATATGTAGAGCCCCAAAATAATGGGTAGGAGGGCTTATATCCCTTATCACAGAGGAAAATTCCTCTCTTCCACCAATTCTTCAGAGATTGATACCAGTGGCATTTTACTCCATAGCACACTAGCATAGATTAACACCTCCTAAGAAAGTTAATTATTATAGAAACAATAGGAGCTGATATGCTCACTCAGAGAAATTGCTGGTGTCTTTGTCCCCTTCCTCAGCCTACCCTTCGGGCTAATGAACAAATAGCCTTCAATAAAAGCTGAGTGGAGATGACACCCAGGGCCACCAGTAGAAACCCACAAGTGGGAAGTCCCCTGCATTCCCACTTTTGAAAAAATTCTATTCTGTGTGTCATGTCTCTTTCTCATCATTTCTAACTTTATATTTCTTCAGTTGGTCACTACCAGATCCACAGTTCTTAATGGACCCTGCCTCTGGGGAAAAACCCTGGCAGCTGGATATCAAATTCTGGTTCACCTCAAAACAAACAGAGGATCTCCTAGACAAATTGTAATAAACTTGGCCAATTTCATAATGAAAGAGAAAATTATATAAGAAACCAGTGGTAAGCACCTGTTTATCTACAGGAATAGATTTATCAGGATGACAGTAGACTTCTCAGCTGAAACTTTATAGACCAGAGAAGATTGGGCTTCAACTTTCAGCATACTCAAAGAAAACAACTTGCAGTCTAGGCTGCCATCTTCTGAGAAACTAAGATTTATATTTGTTGGAGAAATGAAATATTTTACTGATAAGCAGTCATCAAGGAAATTATCCACAACACCAGCTCGGCAGGATGGACTCATGCACATACCACTCACAGACTGTCACAAAATTGTCCACCAGCAAAGTAAAGCCACCTGGAAATGAAAGGCCAAAGCCTAGCTTATGCCATGGTCCAGACAATAAAATTAGGCATCAGAGTGCCACAAAACAAAACAAACATAACTCTACCAAATGTCACCAAATGTATTAATTCTCTTATTAAATGTGAATGGCTTGAACTTCCCAATAAAGAGACATAAGCTAGCTAACTGTGTAAAAAAGCAAAGATAATTATATACTGTCTTCAGTAAATACATCTGAACTGAAGGACAAAACAAGACTAAGGTTGGAAAACAATATTTCAGGCAAATGGAAATCAGAAAAAAAGAAGAGATTATAAACTTTTTTGCAGATATGAGTGTATTTAAAGCAACAAAAGAAAGACAAAGTTTGACCCAGTATACTGATCAAGAAATAATAAAACATGAAGACATGCACCCAACTTAAATGTTCCCAGATATATAAAATGAACGGTAACCTGTCTGAACAATATAATATCCTATAATACAGTAATAACTGAGGATGTCAACAGACCTCTGATAGAACTGGACAGATAGTTTAAACATAAACTAAACAAATCAAAAAGGGACTTAAATGTAACCCTAGAACAATTGGGATATATATATATGTGATATATATATCACATCCTATCCCCAAACCTACCCCCAAACTGAGTATATATTGTTCTTGCCAGCACGTGGATCATACTATAAAATTGACCATCTCCTAGATGACAAATAAAACCTCAATAAAATTAAAAGAATTTCAATTATACCTGTAACTTTTCAGATCATAAGGGAATAATGTAGGAGGTTATACTCAATTTCAGCAAAAACCTTCATCCCAGCACAGTCACAGAAACTAAACAACCTTATGTTGAATGATAGTTGTGTCAAGGAGGAGATAGAGAAGGAAATCATTATATTACTCAACTACAATGGCAAAGATGCCACAAGCTGCCAAAACCTGTGGGATATTTCAAAAGCAGTCCTATGGAGAAAATTTACTGCACTAGATCCCTGCATCCAAAAAAACCAGAAAGAGTGCACATCAATAACCTAATGAACAACCTTAGGGAACTGGAAAAGGAAGAGCAATTCAATCCCAAACCTAGCAGAAAAAAAAGAACTGACCAAAATTATAACAGAAATGAATAAAAATGAAAACAAAAGAATCATTCATAAAATTAATAAAATAAAACAAAAATGTGATTCTTTGAAAAGATAAAAATAATTGATAAAATTTTGGCTGGGTTAACTAGAAATGAAATGTAATATCTTTAATAACCTAAATCAGAAATAAAAAATAGAAAATAACAACAGATTCTACAGAGACACAAAAGATCATCTCTGATTACTACAAACTCTATGTTGAGAAACTTGACAATGTGGAGGAAAAGCATCAACACTTAGAATCACTCAACCTTCCTAGACGTAACCAGAAGGAAATAAATCTCATGAAAAAACTAATATTAAACATCCAAATTAAAGAAACAATAAAAAGCACCCCCCAAATAACAATAAAAAAGATTGTACCTATACAACAGAACCTATTGCGATACACTGAAAAGTAAAAAAAATCTTCCACAACATGATATACAAAGCAAATATTAACACGATAAAAAAAATTCAAAAAGTAGCAACAGAAAAGGGGAACTACAGACCAATTTTACTAATATTAAAACAAAAATATTCAATAAAATTGTAACAAATAAAATACAGCTACACACACACACATATATGTAAAGTATAGCTACACACACACACACACACACACACACACACACACACACACACACTATCAAGTAGGTTTTATTCCAAGGTTGCAACGTCGATCTAATGTACCCAAATCCATAAATGTAATTCACCACATAAACAGAAGCAAAAACAAAGATTATGTAATCTTCTCAATAATGCAGAAAAAAAATTTAACAAAATGCAACCCACTTTTCTGATAAGAACACTTTAGAAAATAAGCATAGATGAGATATTGCTTAAACTGATAGAAGCCATCTACAACACACCCACAGAAAACATACTGAATGGCATAAAAGTGAAAGCAATTTGACTTAGAACAGGAACAAGATAAGGATTTCCACTATACTCCATACTATTCAACATAGTGTTGGACATTCTAGCCAATGCAATCAATCAAGAGAAGAATATTAAGGCCATTAGAATGGTGACAGAGGAGGTCAAACCCTCACTCTTTACTGATGATATTGTCTTATACTTAGAACTCCAGAGGCTCAATCACAAGACTCCTGGAAGTGATAAAGAAATACAGTAATATCTCAAGGTACAAAATAAATGATCACAAATCAGTGGCCATTATGTATGTAAGACAATAAAGCTGAGAAACAAATCCAGGGCATAATGACATTCACAGTAGCTTTAAAGAAAATGATATACCTAAGAATATATCTAATAAAGAAGGTAAAGGAAATCTACAAAGAGAATTATGAAAACCTGAAGAAAGAAATAAAAGAAAATATTAACAAAAGGAAGAAAATACTATTCTCTTGGCTGGGAAAGAATCAACATCATTAAAATGTCTATACTACCTAAAGCTGTCTACAGATTTAATACAATCCCTGTTTGACTATCAACATCATACTTTAAAGAACGTGAAGAAATAGTTATTTGTTTTTTATGTAACTAGAAAAGACCTATATAACCAAGGTGATTCTTAGTTATAAAAACAAATCCAGAGACATCACTTTTCCAAACTTCAGATTATATTACAGGTCCATAGTGATAAATACAGTATGGTACTGGTCAAGAATAGAGACATGGATCTATGGAATAGAATAGAAAACCTAAAGATGAAATAAGCCTGAGATTGCCATTTGATCTTCAGTAAACCAAACAAAAGCAAATGCTGGGAAAAGAAATCCACTTTCTATAAATGGTGCTGGGAGAACTGGATAATCACACGTAAAAGACAGAAATTGGACCCACATCTCTTACCACTTACAAAAATGAAACATGACAGATAAAAGATTTAAGTTTAATATACAAAATATATAAATTCTAGAGGAAAGTGCGGGAAAAACTCTTGAGGACATTGGCCTGTGGAAATACTTTGCGAAGAACACTTTATTGGAAATTGCATCAACAACAAAAGTAGATAAATTAGACTTATTTAAGGTAAAAAGATTCTGCAAAGCTAAGCACACAATAATGAAATCAAATAGACAACCTTCAGAATTGGAAAAAAATTTAACAAATCTGACAAAAGCCTGATAACCAGAATCTGCAGAGAATTCAAACTAATCAACAAGGAAATGGCAAACAATCCCATTTATCACTGGCAAGAGACAGGAATAGAACCTTCCCTCCAGAAGACAGACAAATGGCTAAAAGCACATGACAATATACTCATCTGCTCCAATCATCAGAGAATAGCAGATCAAAACCACTTTGAGATATCACATAAATCCAGAGAGAATAGCCCACAACACAAAGTTCCACAGCTGAACATGCTAGCCTGCGTGTGGAGAGAGTGGAACACTTATACACTGCTGGTGGCATTGCAAACTAATATACCCTCTTTGGAAAGAAGTACGAGGAATTTACACAGAGCTAAAAGTAGACCTAAAATTTCATCCTGCAATCCCATTATTAGGCATCTACCCAGAAAGAAAACAAATTTATGGTAAGGACATTTGCGCTACACTATTTATCATAGCTCAATTCATAATGGCCAAAATGTGGAAACAACCTAAATGCCCACCAACCCAGGAATGAATTAACAAGCTGTGGTGTATGTGTGCCATGGAATACTATTCAGCCATTAAAAATGTCGGAGACTTTACATCTATTGTATTAACCTGGACAGAGTTGAAACACATTCTTCTTAGCAAAATATCACTAGACTGGAGAAGCAATAATGTGATGTGCTCAATTCTAACATGAAGGCAGTAGATGATCCAATACAAGGTGGCAGTAGAGGAATGAGGGATTGGGAAGAGGGAAGGAGGGAGGATAATGAGAGGTTATTGTGTATGGCACACTTCTTGAGGGTGGGACACAATTACAAGAGTAACTTTACCTAACAAATTCAATCAGTGTGACCTAATTCTTTGTTCCCTCAATGAATCCCAAACAACAACAAAAAAGAAAAAGCACCAATCCAATGTACTCAATACTTATATTAGACTAGTAGATGAACAACTACACACCCACCGAAAAGGAAAACAGAATTAGATTCAAGTAGAGGGGAGAGAGAGGGACTGAAGGAGATCAGGGTAGGAGGGTGGAGGTTCAGTGTGATCTCAACTAACAAGCACAATATAAGTATATATAGCACATTTTCTAGGTGATAGTCTTAACTACAACTTAGATTACATAACAAATGCAAACAATGTAACCTTATCATTTGTACTCTCAGATTAATCTGAAATTTAGAAAAGCCTGGAACAAATCAATGAATGTTCTACCCTGAATTTATTATTTTATAAATGGCCAAGACCAATGTTATCTAGATTTAAGAAAACCTTGTGAAAGATCATAAGAAAAATATACAAATATGGTAGGAAAACCATCAATTTATTTCCTTTATTTTAAAATATATTTCCAATAAAGTGGTATTATTTAGAATATTGCCTTGTTTTAGTTTTATTACTTTTTAAATTTTTAATTTGTTGATGACTTTAAAAATGCCTTGTGAGAAAATATAGTAATAACTATTAATATTATTCAAGATAGGTAAAATGTTAAGAACAGTCCCTCAGGATTCCACTTCATAATGTTTAGAATCTATGATTATAATGGGCTATCCATTCTGTGATTATATTATACTATATGGAAGAGTTGTCATAAAAATAGGGAGATCGGTCCAGTTAAGGCCTCATCTATTCACATAAGACTTTAAAGCATAGAGTTTATCCTAGTTTGTGGCCAAGGAATAACCCAACTTATTTGAAGCAAGAGAAGTACTAGACATTGCTTCTTTTAGTTTGGGGTGAGAAGAGAATATAATAAAGGAAGATGGCCAAATGTCATAGGATAAGAGAACTAGAAATAAAAGCAATATATAAAAACAAACAAACAAAAAAGAGAATTTAAAGTGACAGTAAAAATCATCAGAGTTTAAAGCCACAAATGGGTAAGAAATAGTAAATATTTAAAAGCAAATCACTAATAAAAATTTCTCTAACATTTCAGTAGAATAGAGGATAATGAACAGATAATATTGTGCTTGAAAAATGTGGCTAAGTAGATTATTTAAGCAAGTATGTCATATAATTTAAGTTCCTTATATGAAAATAATGGAAATGACAGCACAAATAAATTAATGTTACCAACAATATGAGTAAAGGACGAGATCAGAGATACTATGCAAAATTTTAAAAAAGAAGAAAAAATGCAACCTTAATAATAATCAAATAAATACAAATTATGATCAGTAAGGTATAATTATTCTTCTTAATTATATAATTATCCCCCATAACTTTTGCTGTAGTCACAAAATGAATAGAGTAACAATATAAATTGCTGCTGCCATTATAATTTGTAACAAATCTAGAAATCTGTATGGTAATTTATGTGATCAGTCTACAATATCCATACACTGAGGTCCACAAGTTCATTTTTGTCCATATCTACTATAAGAAAATTATCCAAAATGTGCTAAACAAATTCATTATAGTTACCTTTGGAGAATTACTTTTAATTGTTAAAATGGAATCTAAATGTTCAATAATAAAAGTTCTGTTAAATTAAGTCATTTAACAGATGATTCACTAGAAAACCATTAAGTAATATTCTCATAAAAACAGAAATAGAAAAATGCATTTGCAAAAATATTACGTGGGAATGGGTACAGAATTATATGGGAACTAATTGCAGCTATGCAAAATATACTGTTGTAATATACATACTACTCAATGTGTCAGGATTTTTTTTTTTTTTGTAAAAGAATAGATTGTAAATATATATTTTATACTTCTGAGTTTTACAGTCTCTGTCAACTACTCAATTCTCACATCTGTCATGAAAGCAGCCATAGAAAATACATTAACAAATTACTGATGGTGGCATTTAATTTACAAAAGCAAATGGAGGGTATAGTTTGTTTCTCTGTCCCACTAATGTTGTAGAAATGATATAAGGCCCCCTTACTATTCATCCATGTTAATCTTAGATCATGTGAGACTAAAGTGGTTTCTTGAACAGCATTCCATGAGGCTGGGGAAGCTAAACATTCACTCTACTCTTATTTTTGTTATAGAAGAAATCACAAGTGGAGCTGGATTTATCTCTTGGTTCTCTATTCTGTTCCACCATGGAATATTATGCAGCCTTAAAGAAAGATGGAGACTTTTCCTCTTTCATCTTTACATGGATTGAGTTGGAACATATCCTTCTTAGTAAGGTATCCCAAGAAAGGAAGAAAAAGTACCCAATGTACTCAGCCTTACTATGAAACTAATTTAGGGCTTTCACATGAAAGCTATAACCCAGTTGCAACCTAAGAATAGGGGAACGGGGGAAAAGGAGAAGAGGGAGGGGGAGGGGGGTTGAGGGAGGGGTATTGGTGGAATCATACCTACGGGGCATCTCACAAGGGCAAGGGTGAAACTCAGCAAATGTGAAATGTAAATGTCATGCCACGGTGACTGGGAAAATGCCAGGAAGGCTATGTTGAA
>CAUYPK010050374.1:0-15566 GCA_963574355.1 Loris lydekkerianus | reverse complement strand
GGACCAGGCTGGGTGGGCCTGACCGTGCCGGAACGTTCTGGATGTGTGGGGCTGATGGAGCAGAAGGAGAAAGGCTGGAGCCAGTAGAGCCATCAGAGGATCTGAGTGAACAATTGGGCTTGCTCATGTGGGGAGGGATATCTGCATTTGAAGATGAAAACGTGAGTTAATTGCTATTGCCCCAAATTGTCTTGCTGTCACAGAAAAAGAGCACCTCCACGGAGTCCACCTATGAAGAGCTTCCAGGCCTTTTGGTAAAAGTTAATGAATTCACCCAAAAGTGCATATGAATTAGCAAAGGGTCGGGAATTGCCATTATTCTGAAGAATAACGAACTCATTCTTTAAGGCATCATGAACCTTGTGTCCTAAAGCTACAGTAATCAGCACAATGTGCTTTAAGACACAGCAAGGTGGGCAGTGCCTGTGGCTCAGTGGGTAGGGCACCAGCCCCATATACGGAGGGTGGCAGGTTCGAACCTGGTCCTGGCCCTGGCCAAAATGCAACAAAAGTAGCCGGGTGTTGTGGCAGGTGCCTATAGTCCCAGCTACTTGGGAGGCTCAGGCAAGAGAATTGCCTAAGTCCAAGAGCTAGAGGTTGCTGTGAGCTGTGACACCATAACACTCTCCTGAGGGCAACAAAGTGAGATTTTGTCTTTAAAAAAAAAAAAAAAAAAAAAAAAAAGGAGCAAGGCAGGGGCCGGATGCAGACAGATGAGGCCTAGAAACAGATGGGCAAGAAAAGTTGTATCCATCAGTGGGAACACAATGCTGGAGCAGCTGGTTGTCTGTACTGAAAAAAATATCGTTCTCCAAAACAAATTTCAGGTGAATAAAAAATGTTAAGAGAAAAACTTTAAAACATACAGAAAAAATATAGAAAAATATCTTTATGGCTTTGGGTTAGGAAAGGATGGCTTTAGACATGATTTTAAAACTACAAATCAGGCGTGGCGCCTATAGCACAGTGGTTACAGCACCAGCCACATACACCAAGGGTGGCAGGTTCGAACCCAGCCCAGGCCAGCTAAACAACTGCAACAACAACAAAAAAATAGCCGGGTGTTGTGGCAGGTGCCTGTAGTCCCAGCTGCTTGGGAGGGTGAGGCAAGAAAATTGCTTAAGCCTAAGAGTTTGAGGTTGCTGTGAGCTGTGATGCCACAGCACTCTACCGAGGGCAACACAGTGAGACTACACATCATAAGGAATAAGATTAATAAAACAAGGCTAAATTAAAACTTTTTCTGTGTACAAAAAGACACCCTAAGTGAGATGAAGACCAACTCCAAACTGCCGGAACCCATTTACGGTGTATATATTTGATAAAGAATGGGTATTTAGAACATGTAAAAATTGTCCCACAGGTCAATTATTTTCTAGAAAGACAAATATTCCAATAGAGAAAAGATTAAAGGGAAGCACAGAGGTCATCTTGTGGAAGAAACTTGAATGAACAATAAATATAGGAAGAGAGGTTTAATTGTATTGCTAATTGGTAATAAGCAATGCAAATGGAAAAAAACAAGATTCCATAGCATACCCATTGGATTGGCAAAAATTAAAAAGCCTGACCATGCAAAGTATTGGAAAAGACATGAAGTACAGGACCCTTGTACACAGTTAGAAAGAGTGTTATCCAGGAGAGTCACTTCAGAGAGCAGCTGAAGGGCTCCAGGGAAGCTGACAACGTGCACGCCCTGTGACCCAGAAACTCCATGCCCAGGCCTGTGCCCCAGGGATTCTCCTGGATGCACCTGGAGCCAGGTAGAAGAATGTTCTGACGGAGACTTTACCTCTTTTATGTTTCATGGATGGAGCTGGAACATATTCTTCTTAGTAAAGTATCTCAAGAATGGAAGAAAAAGTATCCAATGTACTCAGCCCTACTATGAAACTAATTTATAAGCACCCACACTTCCATACGAAAGCTGTAACCCAACTACAGCCCAAGATGAAGGGGAAAGAGGAGGGGGAGGGGGGAAGATGTGTGGAGGGAGGGTAATTGGTCGGACCACACCTACGGTGCATTTTACAAGGGTACATGTCAAATCTACTAAGTGTGGAGTATAAATGTCTTAACAAAATAACTAAGAAGGTGTGGTGAAGGCTATGTTAACCAGTTTGTTGTAAGTATTTCAAATTATATATAAAACCAGCACATTGTACCCCATAAATGCATTAGTATACACAGCTATGATTTAATTAAAAAAAAAAAAAAGAATATTCTTTGCAGAATTGTTTGAGATAGCTAAGAATTATAAATAACTTAAATGTTTGTTAACAGAGAGAGTGGTAAGTGCTCACCAAATAGAATGTTATAGGTAAAAATGAGCTGACTACAGGGGGTCTCCCAACATAGCTTAGTAAAGAGCTGAGTCCATTTCCAATGTCTGACTTCAATAGCTCTTGCCCACCTAGATAAGAGGAGAGCCTGGACACACCCCTCAGACTGACACCAGGGAAAAGTTTGCACCTTACAAGCCTCCAGCCTGTGCAGAGAAATGCCCCCCTCCCCTCCCCAGTCTGCTCTCCCGGCCTTGCACTTGCCTCCCCCCTGTCTAAACTGACCCCCTCTCCATAAAGAGTCCTTTTGCCCTTCACAAAGTGGATAAAAATCTTTATTTCAGATC
The DNA here is from genome assembly GCA_963574355.1 of Loris lydekkerianus. NCBI lineage: Eukaryota > Metazoa > Chordata > Mammalia > Primates > Lorisidae > Loris > Loris lydekkerianus. The sequence continues at coordinate 12,937 of CAUYPK010050374.1, read as the reverse complement.
TACTGCTGCCTACGTGGCATTCCCCCCAACATCCTTATACTAATAAATCCCTGGGTGGGGACGGCCCAGCATTCAGCCAGGGATATGAGGCACCCAGATAAAGTCATATTGTTCTGAAGAACACAGCACTGAGAGAGAAGGGGAAACCCAGCTGGGAAGAAGTTACAGACAGCATGATGTAGTTTTAAAAACATGCAGAACAGTGTTGTATGTTATTTATGGATACCCACATGTTAAAGAAAGTAAAAGTCACATGGAAAGGGCAGTGCCTATGGCTCAGTGGGTAGGGCACTGGCCCCATATACAGAGGGTGGCAGGTTTGAACCCAGCCCTGGCCAAACTGCAACAAAAAATAGCCAGGCATTATGACAGGTGCCTGTAGTTCCAGCTACTCAGGAGGCTGAAGCAAGAGAATCACCTAAGCCCAGGAGTTGGAGGTTGCTGTGAGCTGTGATGTGGCAGCACTCTATTGAGGGTGATAAAGTGAGACTCTGTCTCAAAAAACAAACAAAAAAACACACATGGAAAGACAAACATCAGCTTCAAGACAGGGATTATCTCTGGTGAAGAAGTGAGGGGAACAGCACTGGGGCAGTGTGCACAGGATGGGCCAGGAACTCTTTATTTCCTAACATGAATAATGGATACGATGTGGTTGTTTAAAATTATATTCTCTAGAATCTAGACTTTTCCTTATGTCTGAAATCTTTTATGACTTTTGAAAAGAAAGATAAAGAAGAAAGCTTTAGAAGTCTGAATGCACACTGGGGAAAGGCCCTATTTGAAAAATGTACCAATAAAATATTCTTGGTGAAAATGGATGGGAGGCTTGTAAGCAAGTTGCTTTTCTCTGAGAAGAATGGCTTAAAATTTATAGGCAATAGACTTGGGCTGAATAAGGAGAAGGTGAAGACATAGAAGAAATGGACCATGTAGAGTAGACCCTTCCCAGCTGACCACCTGCCCACACTGACCACCTCCTTAAGTTGGCCCGGTTCTCACAGACTGGACATCCCCACATGTGGAGGCCACATTCTGTATGGTGACCAGTTTGTTACAGTTTCTTGGGTGGCTAACTTTCAGAGGTTCTACTATATTAGTTTTCTTTCAGTAAATAATAAATCACCACAAAGTTAGAAGTATAAAACAACGCCACTGATTTGCTCACAGTTTTGGGGGTGAGAAGTTCAGGCCAGTGTGACTAAGTTCTCTGCTCAGTGTCTCAAAGGCCGAAATTGAAGTCCTGGCTGGAAGGGCTCTCATCGCAGCTGCAGGGGAGAATCCTTCTCGCACTCACGCAGGCTGCAGGGAAAGCCCCCTCCTCACAGCTGGAGGAGTCTCTCTCGTCCTTGCAGGCTGTTATTCAGAAACCATGTCAGCTCCGTGGGGCTATGTCTTCCCAGCCACTGATTTTCTCTGTGTTGAATGTCTCTCCTGAGTGAAACCTTCTCTTCTGCCTCTTACCTCTGGAATCAGATTCAGAGCGCTCATCTGATCAAGGCAGCCCCCAACAATTTGCTTATCTGAGGCCAGTGCTTTTGGGGCCTCAAGTACACGTTCAGAATCCCTTCACGGCAAACCTACATTAGTGTTTGACTGAGTAGCCGGAAGAAAGTGTGCTAATGGCAAGACTCAGAAATCTGGGCTGCCTGACTCTACACGCACAGACAGTGAGCGGAGAGCCCGCAAGGTGGAAGTCGGTGCCAGGTGCTGGCAGTGGTGTTCGTCTATACCTTTGGTATTTGGTGCTAGAGACAGGCTAGCGTATCTTGTTTATGAAGTTCTGTGTGCTCTAAAGGAAGAGAAGAGCTCTGATGTCATGAAACTTCCTGTGACCCTGGCAGACTAAAGCTCACAGACTACCAGTCTGACCACTGCTGGAGGCAGCACAGGCTGCTCAGTGGAAAACCAGTTTGCTGCTGATACCAGTTTTCCAATCAAGGCCTTGAAAATGATAGGTAAATATAAATCTAATATAAATATAAACAAGCATTTTTAAAAGCCAGAATATTTATGAAGTGGAAACAGAAACTGTTGGAATTTGGGGGAACTATATTTTGTGTCGTAGACACGTATAGACTAGTCATTCTTCTGTGTCTATACAGCAGGCAGCCCAATTTTTTAGCATTCGGTAAGGTAATTATGTTCTTGCTAAGCATTTAATGAGTAACAATGATGCTTGGCATTCAAAACTCTCCCTGGTATAGGCCATCTTACCAGAATTATCTGTCAGTCCTTTCCTACCTGAACTTCATACATCAACAAAACCCATCACTACACCTTTGGTGATGCATTTAGCTCTAAAAACATCCTTCACAGGCAGTGCCTGTGGCTCAGTGGGTAGGGCGCCAGCCCCATATACCAAGGGTGGCAGGTTCAAACCCGGCCCCAGCAAAACTGCAACAAAAAAATAGCTGGGCGTTGTGGCAGGCACCTGTAGTCCCAGCTACTTGGGAGGCTGAGGCAAGAGAATCACCTAAGCCCAAGATCTGGAGGTTGCTGTGAGCTGTGACACCACAGCACTCTACTGGGGGTGATAAAGTGAGACTCTGTCTCTAAAAAAAAAAAATAATAATAAATAAAAATATCCTTCACTTCACCAGCCACTCTCAGATTCCTGCTCATCATTTAAGGCCAAACATAAATGATCTCTTCTGTTTTTGATCTATCCCAGCACCAGCTGAAAATCATCTTTTCTGTTAAGTATTCAATGTATGCAATACTAATATGAAACCAACACACCGTATGTACTCGAGTATAAGCCGAGTTTTTTCGGCACAAAATTTGTGCCGAAAAACCCGAACTCGGCACAAATTTTGTGCCAAAAAACTCAGCTTATACTCGAGTATATATGGTATAAACAAGTATGCACCCACATGAGAGAAAAACACAATTAAATTCAAGTGGGGGGAGGGGATCAAGGGGAAGAGGTGGCAGGAGGGGACCAGGAGAGGACCGGAGAGCTCTCACCAAATATGCACAGCGTGGGGGTGTCGGCACACCCCGGTGGAGGGCTCAGCCACAGCTTGACCTTTACGTACCAAATGAAAACAATGCGACCTAATTGTCTATGCTCTCACATTAATCTGAAATACATTTTTTAAAGTAGTCTTTTCCCTGTGACCTCCGTTGGCGTTTAGTTTGAGCTTCTGGTGAGTGTCACTTTCTGCCCTGCCCTCTGGTCACCTGTGTCCCATATGTAGCTCCTTCTAATCTACTGGGTCCTCCTTGACCCATAACTTGAATTTGCTTATTTCAGATTTCCTGCGATGCCTGGCAGAAGAGCCAGAACTGTAATTCCTAAAAATGTGAATTAATCTATTGAATGACTGTGTCTTTTTATTTACAGCATAGCATCAAAACAGGACAAAGTAAATATTATTACTGCTACAGTGTATGTATGGAAGACCTTAGCTACATCAAAGAGACCTTAAGTACAATTACATTTCACAGAATTATTTCTCAAAATTCCCTAGTGTTTAGTTTCATCATCTCAGCAAGCAAAGCCCTGTGTCAGCACGATCTTCACACGAGCCCAGCTTGCATCACACCTGTGTGACACAGCCTGGGCCACAGCCATCATGGAGGGAAGGGAGTCCCTCCAGACAGTCTGCCCCGAACTTCTCCTAAAGTCTGTCTTCCTCTGCAGCTTTCCAGAGTTCCAGGAGATTACCAGAAGGAGACATTAGTCAAAAAGACAGCTGACATGACACTGACACAGCATGGTCGGGCTGTGGTGGAAGAGACCGGTGTGATGCTGTGCCAGGCCTTTCAGAGCTGTGCTGTTGTGGATTCTACAGAAACACTTACCAAAGTGAAGTCACACCCCACCCCCACCCCCAAATATCTGCTCCATAAGAGATTTTATGAATATACAACTTTTTTTTCATCAAACACCTGAGTTAAATTCTGGCTTACAAGTTAAAGAGTTTGATAGGACCATTTACTCTGATAACTAGTACCATATATACTCGAGTATATACGGTATGTTGCCATTTAACCAGTTACCTCAGTTTACTCAGAAGTCAGTGAAGTGATATAAATAGATGATGAGTTCTGCCCTCACCTTCACCACTTATTTATTTAGAAAGAACAAGCAACACACGGCGCACTTTCCTGCGACCTGCGAGCCTCAGGCACACAAGTCGGCCGCAGAGGAGGGAGAGGAAGGAAAGAGCATGTGGGACACACAGAGGTGTGCAGGCTGCAGACGCAGACCACAGCCCTGACCACACGGCGTTCACAATACTAACGCTCCAGGTGAAAGACGGAGTTCACAATACTAACGCTCCAGGTGAAAGGCGCACAGTTTGCCTTTGAATAAAAAAACCTAACAATATTCTTATAAGACACAATATTTAAATATGAGGACACAGAACAGGTGAAAGTGAATTGACAGAAACATAAAGGCCACACAGTGTGCAAACACGGCTGGGAGAAGCTGGCACAGCCATGGTGCCATCAGGTGATGTGGGCACTCAGGACGAAATTACAGTAGGTATAAAGAAGGGCAGTTTCAGAATAATAAAATAATTAATTCAATAGAAAGTCACACAGACCCTTTATGCGTATGCACCTGATAGCATGAAAGAAGTAAAAACTGATAAAAATAAAAGTATCGATAAATACACATGCAGGACTGGAAACACTCCTTTCTGCAACTGACGGACAGGCAGAAAATCATAACAGTGTAGAAGATACAAAAAATACTCTTAACAAGTCTAGTTGAACATTTATAGAGTATTTACAGAAAATTAAACCCAACTGGCTCGGCGCCTGTAGCTCAAGCAGCTAGGGCACCAGCCACATACACCAGGGTGGTGGGCTTGAATCCAGCCCGGGCCTGCCAAACAACAATGACAACTATAACCAAAAATAGCCGGGCGTTGTGGTGGGTGCCTATAGTCCCAGCTACTGGGAGGCTGAGGCAAGAGAATCACTTAAGCCCAAGAGTTGGAGGTTGCTTGCTGTGAGCTGTGATGCCATGGCACTCTACCCAGGGCGACAGCTTGAGGCTCTAAGAAAAAAAAAAAAAAAAAAAAGAAAATTATACCCAACTACAAAAAAAGAAAAAACACATGCCATTTAAGTGCACATAGGTCATTTACCAAAATAGACATAGTCTGGGCTATAAAGCAAGTCTGGTTAAATTACAAGACTAAAGTCACACAGAATATGTTTTTTGACCACAGTAGAATTAAATTAGAAATCAGTAATAAATACACATGTCTGGACTTTAAGCAATACATTTCTTTTTTTTTTTTTTTTTTTTTTTGTGGCAGAGTCTCACTATTTTGCCCTGGGAGAGTGCTGTGGTGTCACAGCTCACAGCAACCTCCAACTCTTGGGCGCAAGCAATTCTCTTACCTCAGGCACCTGCCACAACGCCCAGCTATTATTTTTGTTGTAGTTGTTTAGCTGGCCCGGACCAGGTTCGAACCTGCCGCCCTCGGTGTATGTGGCTGGCGCTGTAACCACTATGCTATGGGTGCTGAGCCTAAGCAATACATTTCTACATTGCGTATTGGTCAAAAAAGAAATCCTGGCACCCTGGGAGGCCAAGACAGGTAGATGCTTGAGCTCAGGAATTCAAGACCAGCCCAAGCTAGAGCAAGACTCTGTCTCCACTAAAAGTAGGAAAACTAGCCAGGCATTGTGGGAGGTACCTGTAGTCCCAGCTACTGGGAGGCTAAGGCAGGAAGATCACTTGAGCCCAAGAATTTGAGGTTGCTGTGAGCTATGACGATGCCCTGGCACTCTATCCAGGGTAATAGAGTGAGACTCTGTCTCAAAAAACAAAACAAAACAACAACAACAAAAAAAAAAAAAACCAAGAGAAATTAGAAACTATTTTGAACTTCATAATAATAATGATGATGCAAATTAGTAAACTTTGTCAGCTGTGAGCTACAACCAAAACAATGCCTGGTAGGGAAATTTATATGTTACGTGCATATATGGGGAAAAATTTAAAATTTTAAAATCAATGATTTAGCTTCCACTTCAAGAAGCTAGATTTTGGGTGTGGTGGTAATCCTTTCAGGCTGAGGATGACAGGGAGGCTGAGGTGGGTGGATTGCTTGAGCTCAGAAGTTCGAGACCAGCCTGAGCAAAAGTGAGACCCCGTCTCTACTAAAAATAGAAAAACTGAGGCAAGAGGGTTGCTTGAGCCTGAGCTGGAGGTTGCTGTGAGCTATGATACCATGGCATTCTACCCAGGGCAACAGCTTGAGACTCTGTCTCAAAAAAAAAAAAGGGTGGGGGGGAGAGCAGCTAGATTTTATTTATTTATTTACTTATTTTTGAGACACAGTCTAACTTTGTCACCCTCAGTAGAGTGGTGTGATGTCACAGCTCGCACTAACCTCAAGAGTTGAGTCCACAACTCTTGGACTCAAGTGATTCTCTTGCCTTAGCCTCCTGAGTAGCTGAGACTACAGGTACTTGCCACAATGCCTGGCTATTTTTAGAGGCAAGGTCTTGCTCTGGCTTAGGCTGGTCTTGAACTCCTGAGCTCATGCAATCCACCCGCCTTGCCCTCCCAGAATGCTGAGATTATATGTATGTCGAGATTACAGACGAAAGCCACCATGTCTGGCCCTCAAGAAGCTAGATTTTTAAAAAGGTGTGGAGGAATTCTACATATACTAAAACAATGATCAAACATTGCTGAAAAAATTAAAGACCTAAATAAATGGAGAGATATGCCATTGGCTTGATATTATCAATATATCATTCTCCCTAAATTGATCTATACATTTAAACTCAATCCAATCAAAATCCCAGCAGGTTTATCTGTGTATAGAAACTGATAATCTGAATCTATAATTTACGTGACATGGCAAAGGACCTAGACTAGCCAAAACAATCTAAAAAAGAAAATATTAAAAAAAAAGAATGAAAGAAAAGAAAACCAAAAAAAGAGACAAGCCGGAAGACCTACTCTAGCGATTTGCTACAAAGCTATAAAGGCTTGTCAATGAAGGCACTGGAGCGTTGGTGTGAAGATGGACAAATGGATCAGTGGAGCTGAGGAGAGTCCAGAAACAAGCCCACCTGTGTGCGGTCACTTAACAACAAAACCCTCATAACAAGTGCTACAGCAACTGGATGGTCACATGGAAATAAATAAAAGTTGACCCTTATTTCACAGCATACACAAAAATGAATTTCAAATGTAAATTTGAAAGCTAAAAACACCTTGGGGCTCATGTCTGTAATCCTAGCACTCTGGAAAGCTGAGGTGGGAAGATCACTTGAGCATGACTAAGATCTGTCTCTATTAAAAATAGAACAAATTAGTTGGGGCATAGTGGTGGGCGCCTATTGTCCCAGCCACTCGGAAGGCTGAGGCAGGAGGGTCGCCTGAGCCAGGAGTTTGAGGTCTTAGTGAACGGTGACTATGATGCCACGGTTCTCTAGCTGAGGTAACAGAGTGAGACTGTGTCTCAGAAAAAACCAAAAACCTCAAAACCAACCAATCAACCGACAAAAATCCTGGAGATTAAATAGCAATAACCAGAGATTTTTAAATTGATAAATAGGTCTTCATCAAAATTGTAAACTCTGCTCATCAAAGATACTATTTAGAAAGTAAAAACCACTCCACAACCTAGAAAAATGTTCCTGCAAGCAGATCACTGGTGAGGGATTTGTAATTAGACGAAGGACCTTACAACTCGACAATATGGCAAACAACTCAATTTTTAAAAAGGCAAAAGGTTTAAAGTGATAATTCTTGAAAGAAGATATACAAGTAGCCAAAAGGCATAAGAAAAGTGTTCAATATCATTACCTACCAGGGAAATAAAAACTAAAAACACAATGAAATACCTCCCTACATTCACTGTATCTCTGTGATTATAGAGACTGGTCTCTTTTTGGTCTCAGCTGCCAAAAGGCCATCAGGACTGAGGCCACATGAGCCTGGCCGCCTGGGCGAGCCCGCAGGAGCCCGGGTGATGCTGGTGGTATGAATTGCCCCATATCCACCAAGAGAGTGTCACCAGGTAACTTTGGGAAAGCAGCATGAGGCATTACCACTTAAGGAGGAACCTGAGGTTTTGGCCAACTGTCAGCCTTGATGAATGGTGGGCACTGGTGTGTGAACAGACTTGGGTAAATAGGGCCAAGGACGAGACTGGCTCTGCCCCCATCACTGACGTGATGTGGTAGGGTTGCCACCAAGCTCTGGGGAGGGGACAGCTCCCAAAGTGGCCAGTCATTGTGAAGGCCAAATTCTTCAGCAAAAGAGTGAAGGAGGGTAAGTGTGTTGGGGGCGGGAGGGACTTGTGTCCTGGTGGCTTGAAGCCACACAGAAGGTGCTTCATTAAATGCTAACAATGTTAAAAAAAAAAACAAAAAAACACAGCACAAGGCGTAATTAAGACTCTCCTATGAGTGCCGCCCCTGGCTCAGTGGTTAGGGCGCTGGCCACAGACACTGGGGCTGGCACGTTGGAACCAGGCCCAGGCCTGCTAAACAATGACAACTGCAACAGAAAAAATAGCTGGGTGTTGTGGCAGGCACTGTAGTCCCAGCTACTTAGGAGGCTGAAGCAAGAGAATCACGTAAGCCCAAGAGTTTGAGGTTGCTGTGAGCTGTAACACCACAGCACTCCACCCAGGGTGACATAGTGAGACTCTGTCTTAAAAAAAAAACAACAACAACAGACTGTCCTACATTGCTCTTTGGCTGTTTGTATTCAAAGTTGGCTGCATTTTGTGTAATATGGCATATGTCCATAAAAAGGTTTAATCAAGACTGTTCGTAGCAGATTCATTTATAATAATAAAAAAATTAGGAGCCGCTCAATATTCATCATAGGGAGAATGGATAAATCAGTCATGGAATATTCATACAGTAGAATGTTACACACCAGTAGAAAAAACATACAATATACAACAACATGGAACAAAGACATGTTGAGAGCAGAAGATGACAGGCACACGGGTCCACGCAGCACAACTCCACGTGTGTGAAGCTCTGGACAGGCACACACAGGAGTCAGATGGGCAATTCCACACGTGTGAAACCTGCAGACAGTTAAACCCCTCTGCAGTACTAGAAGTTATACCACGGAGGGGCAGGGGTTCTATCATCTGGAAATATATCCCTGGCGCTTTTAAGTGAGAAGGAAATGTTCCACAGCTTGATCTGGTGGTAGTCACACAGGTTTATAAATATGCAAAACCGTATTAAGTTGTGTTTTTAATAATTGAATGTAATAGTATTTATAAATTAAACCTTCATAAGTAACTTTTGCATAACTGTGATATATTAAAAACAATCTATGTAATACGTAAATTTATAAAATTTTGACTAGTTGCCACCTAAAATATAAAATACAAATAAAGGATCTTCAACTTTTAGTGTAATAACTGGGTAACTGAAATGGCTGGATTTCATTCAAGGCCATGCAATAATTTAATGTTTTGAAGGGTGATATTTATCTACTTTTAAAATACACCAGTTAGTCATAGTGCCCCATGCCAGAGCAAACTGCGGCCCTGAGCCACTGCCTGGCCTGTGTCCGTAGGCTGCTGGCACTGAAGTAGACTGCACAGAGGAAGAAAAAGAAAAAAAAGAAAAAAGATAATATACCCTAGTTATATTTACAAAGAAATTTATGTAAAATGTGAAAGAGAAAGATCAAAAAAGACAGTTTGAAAAGAATTTGTGCTGTAAACAAATTCTGGAAGCAGAGAAAGGAGCAGGAAGTCCAGGGGGACGGCCTCAATGCCACAGACGGGGAACCACTGAGGGTGATGACAGAAACATACTCCTTATCTTCTAAAGTTTTTTTTGTTTTTTTGCAGTTTTTGGCCAAGTTTGGCTTTGAACCTGTCACCTTCGGCATATGGGGCCAGCGCCCTACTCCTTTGAGCCACAGGCACCGCCCTCTTCTCAGAAAACTTATTTAATGAGAATTCAGCAAGAGAAAAAAGAAGTGGGTAAAAAGATTTTTAGACAGAAAATTCAAAGTAAGATAGTAGAAATGAGGAAAATTCTGGCTTGGCTCCCTTGGCACAGTGGTTACGGTGCCAGACACATACACCAAGGGTGGCAGGTTTGAATCCGGCCCAGGCCAGCAGAACAACAATAACAACTGCAACAAAAAATAGCTGGGTGCCTGTAGTTCCAGCTACTTAGGAAGCTCAGGCAGGAGAACTGCTTAACCCCAAGAGTTTGAGGTTGCTGTGAGCTGTGATGCCACAGCACTCTACCAAGGACAACATAGTGAGACTCTTTCTAAAAAGAAAAAAAATGAGGAAAATTCTAATTATAGTAAATTTAAATGGATTATGTTCACCTATTAAAAGACAGAGACTATAAGACGGGTTAAAAAATACATCTAGATATAAGCTTCCTATGGGACAAAATTACTAGAAGTTGGTCCAGAAAGGTTGAAAATAAAGGCATGGATATAGATAAACCCAGCAAGTCATAACTAAAGAAAGCTGATGTGGCAGTGCTGGTATAACAGGCCAATATTTAGAATTACATGAGTTACCAGGGGTAGGAACACTGCAAGGAAATTAAAGGAATCAAGAAGATAGAACAGTAATAACCTTCTATGTATCTTCTGGTAGAGTCTCAAAAATATATCCAAAACAAGACTCAGCAAGATGGTGGCCGAGTAACAGCTTTCTTACAACTGGGCACAGTGAGTCTGGGGAGACAAGAATCCAGGCATCTCTGGCTGGTGGGATCTGCCCAGAAACATCCCTTAGAGGACACAGGGGGTCAGGGCGAGACTTCTGGACCCCAGGAGGAGGACAAAAGCAGTGGAATACTGGCAAGTGGTTGCATGTGTTCATTTCGTTCATTTCATTTCGTCTAATCCTGCAGGCAGTTGCTAAGTACAGCAGCAGTGAGATTGGAAAGGCCTTACCTGTGAGCTGCTTTGGTTTTTTTGGACTTGGCACTCAGTTGAACTACCTTGGGAGAACTTGGGCAAGAGTGTGGAGGACTTTAAGCATTGTCTAAGGACCCAGACTGAGCCGCTGAGGCAGATGGAGCTAATAGTGTTTGGCTATGGGCCACGCAGAGTCATTGTGGGAGAAGTGCCCCAGCAAGTTCTGCCCTTGGGATCGCAGAGCAAGGATGGGGCAGGAGCTAGTAATCTAGTGACTGAGCAGCCTAAAGGTGGGGACTAAGGCGCCTTGCAGCCTTAGCCCTCAGCGACATAAGTGAGACCAGTTTTGGCCACTTCAGGAGTGATCCCAGCGAGAAGCACTTTCCTGGCAAAGCTTCTGCTTAGCCAAGTTTAGCAGTTTGAAGTGCCTTTTATGTGGGCTGAGGAGAGATTTAGGGTCTCCACTTATGGCTCTCCATCCTGTGGGGTTTGAGAATCAATAGAGGCCTCCAGTCTCCATCTCGTACAGGCATATCAGCATTGTGATTAACATCTCATACCCCAGGAGATCACCTGTTGCCCAGACAATATTCAGCAAGACATATATACTGCTTTGTTTGGGGGTTTTATTTATTTATTTATTTTGGTTGTTATTGTTTTGTTTTTTAATTTCAACATTTTTCCTCTAGATTTTTCTTTTCTTTCTTCATTTTTCTAGTTTAAATATAACTTCCCATTGTTGCCTTTTTAAACAATTAGAACTTCATATTATTTGGTTTTTCCCTCAATTTTATCCTGTAGTTTTCTGTTTGCTTGTTTTGGTTTGGTTTATACCATTTTTGTCTTTCCCCTCTACTTGGTGGAGGTGGGGTACTGTGTCTTGAACAGGCTGGCACAGAGCTGCTGACCTCAAGGGAACCACCCAACCTGGCACTCCCAGAGGTTGGGGTTTTTTAATTTGGGTCAAAGTACCCTAATGTACACCTATAATGCTCCTGTCTTCCTCTTCCTGTGCCTCTCTTCTTTTTGTCAATATTCCCTTTTACCCACCCCGTCTCCTTTCTCTTTTTTCTTTTCTTTAATTTTTTTCTTTCTTTTTTCTTTTCTTGCTCTTCAACCTTCTCATCCTTCTGGTCCTGTACCAAAAGGACTAATTGAAACCCTGGTCCACAGGCACAGCAACTTAAAGAGCAAGAGGAAGTGACAGAAAAATTAGGGCAAGAAAACAGATAAAAGAAATCACTCATGAGGAAGAATCAGCAGAAAACTCCTGGCAACATGAAGAACCAGTCCTCCAAGGGACCGTGAGGTAGCTACTGCAGAGGATTCCACCTATAAAGAAATGTTAGAAATGACAGGGAATTTAAAATACAGATAATGAAAACAATGAAGGAAATGACAGAAACAATGAAGGAAACTGCCGATAAACTGGAAAATAACCAAAAGGAAATCCAAAAACAGAATCAAATAAGAGATGAACGATATGAAGAATATAGAAAGGATACAGCAGAGCTGAGGGAACTGAAGCAGTCAATTAGGGAACTGAAAGATGCAATGGAAAGTATCAACAACAGATTAGACCATGAAGAAGAAAGAATCTCAGAGGTAGAAGACAAAGTTCTTGAGATAACTCAGATAAAGAGGCAGAAAAGAAGAGAGAGAAAGCAGAACATTCACAGAATTATGGGACTTTATGAAGTGTTTCAACATACGAGTTATAGGAATCCCAGAAGGGGAAGAAGAATGCCCCTGGGAAATGGAAGCCATACTAAAGAATATGATAAGTGAAAATTTCCCAAATATCACAAAAGATTCTGACACCCTCCTCTCAGAGGGATATGGGACCTCAGGTCACCTCAACTCTAACAGAGCTTCTCCAAGACACATTGTGAAGAACCTGCCCAAAGTCAAGACAAAAGAAAAGATTCTTCAAGCTGCCAGGAGTAAGTGCCAGTTAACCTACAGGGGCAAATCCATCAGAGTGACTGCAGACTTCTCTAATGAAACTTTCCAAGCAAGAAGACAATGGTCATCTACCTTTAATCTACTTAAACAGAACAATTTCCAGCCCAGAATTCT
>CAUYPK010050373.1:0-10074 GCA_963574355.1 Loris lydekkerianus | reverse complement strand
TCAGGAATGGAAGAAAAAGTATCCAATGTACTCAGCCCTACTATGAAGCTAAATTATAGCTTTCACATGAAGGCTATAACCCAACTATAGCACAAGACTATGGGGAAAGGGTCAAGGAAGGGGAAGGGAGGGGGGAGGTTTTGATGGAGGGAGGGTAATGGGTGGGGCCACATCTATGGTTCATCTTAGAATGGGTACAGGCGACTGCACTAATGTACACAGCTATGATTTAACTATTAAAAAAAATAAAAAATAAAAATCTAAAAAATAAAAATAAAAAAAAATTAAAAATGCCTATGAATGGATTCCACGTGCTCTTGATGCTTGAAGAGTTATCAGGGGCTTCTGTTTTAAACCATAATTCATATGTGAGGTATGTGAGAACTGAAGTGACTGGGACTGATAATATTGTGTAAGCGTGGTCATAAACAGAGGGATTCAGAAAGCTTTCCTCCCAGGTACCCACATGCTCAGGACTTTAAATGTTATTAGAGGGCACCTCTTGCTGACATCACTGCTCTTGCCCTTAAACTCATCCCTGATTATTACTAGGTGTTTCTGAGTGGATATCACTACTCTTTGGATCTGGGTTTCCAAAATATCAAAGAGATTGCACTAGGTGATTTTTGTCATTTCTTTAACTTTTTGATTTCTTTATAACTCAGTTTATCTGTTCTGTTATTTCCAGGGCACAATTATAATAACTTCACTGTCTTCTGCAGTGCACGATGACAAGGAATTCCCCAACCCAGAAATGTTTGACCCAGGCCACTTTCTGGATGAGCGTAGCAACTTTAGGAAAAGTCATTACTTCATGCCTTTCTCAGTAGGTAATAGAAATTCACTTATAGTTGTACCAAGATGTGCTAGATCTTGTATGGTATCTCCTCCAGGGTCTGGTAGAATTACTTTGTACAAGATCAATAGCACCACTCCCTGTGGCCTTCTGATGTCCCTGCATATGATACATCCTCATTATTAGGTCAGATTAGTGGGGCTTTGGGGAGTTGATCCAGTTTTCTAAACTGAGAAATCTAGCTGGTCGGTTGATTGAATTCTGTCTCTAGATATATTGCTGAGCCACCTAACAGCTCCTCTTAGAGGGTGAAACTCATTTAGATTTACCTCACCCACTCTGAGAAAGGTTTCTAACTGCACAACTTTGAGTGTTTCTTTTGTGGTATCCCTCACAAGATTCTATAGCCTGAGGAGATCATAGAGATCATAAAGACAGAATGACATAAGACACAGGTGTTGAAGTGCTTCTTAGACAGATAAGTCAGTATGAGATAAACCTCTAAAATTCAAGTTGTTTTGGAGACAGATGTAAAGTGAATATGCTGAGACTAGAGGATAGAAAAATGGAAGGAGTGGTATGAAATGTCAGAATGGGAACAGAATATGAAGGATCAGGTCAAGGCCATTTGGACATTATTCCATAGGAGTGACAAGGGAGCCACTTAACGTTTTAAAGTGAGGAAGTGACATGTTTAGACACATGCTTTTCAAAGTATGTTAGGGAGAAAAATCTTTGGCTGAATGTCAGGCAAGAGGTATGAAGAGAAACTCAGTGTATGCGTCTCCTCCTCTCAGCCCTTCTTCTTCAGTCCACTGGACAAGAAATGTGAGAGTCTATTTTTAGAATAAGGATGATGGAAAGTTCAAATGTCCCCAAATAAGTTATAAAGTGGGAATATTCAGTGAAGTACATAGTATAGAGCTGATCTTCCATAAATATTTACTGAATGTATGGTACCTAGTCAAATAAGATATGAGGTGGGAAGTAAGTGTATCTGTCCTTCCTCTTTCTGTGTATCTAACTATCCTTCCAGGCATTCTGTCTTTGATTCACCCATCTATTCAATCATTCATCAGATAGCTACTGCATGGTTTTTGTGACAGTTCACAATATAGTGTTAAAGGATCAAATCCTATATGTTTTTTTAATTTCAGGAAAACGAATGTGTTTGGGAGAGGGCCTGGCCCTAATGGAGCTGTTTTTATTTCTTACTACCATTACAGAACTTTACCCTGAAATCTCTGGTTGCCCCAGAGGACATTGACACCATCCCAGTTGCCAATGGACTTACCCGTGTGCCAGCCTCATACAAGCTCTGCTTCATTCCTGTCTGAAAAAGGGCAGACCATCTGGCAGATGCTGTGTTGTCCACAGCTCCCCTCTGGGGCATTGATCTTCTCCTTCCCACTTTGGAGATGCCTTCTCTGATCTCTCTCACATCTCCCCATTCCTTTAAGATCCAGTGAACATCTGTCCTCCTCCAACCCAGTGAGAACTTTTTGAGTCATTGCACCAATATATCTGATATTCCCTATACTCTGTAATATATGGCCACAACATATATATTTACCCAGTACAGAATTGTTAATATGATATCACTGTAAAACAGAAACATGCTTAGTGTATGACATTCAGAGCCATTTCTCCTTGATATGTTCTAAATAAAAGGCATTATTGTTTGCTGAATCAGTTTTCAGATTTCTTTGTTTTGTGCATAATGCAAGTAAGAAATGAAAAAATAAAAATCTCAAGAGGCCTTGCTGATTCTTATACTGATAAGCACAGAGTGGGACAAAAAGGAAGTATGTGGGGAAGTTTTTTTAGCTTGGCATCACTGTGAGTTACTGGAGGTTTGGATTTGAAACAGAAAAACTATGTCCGGGAACAGCTATAGCTTGTAGGGTTATAGTAGGATGATTAGCTACAGGAGGAACAAATATTAAGTGTTAGAGTTTATGCCCTGCTTTTCTGTTACTGTGAACATAAGGTAAATACAGTAGAATCTCCACAGTTGACCACCTCCCTACATTGACCAACTCGTTAAGTTGATTTGATTTTCATAGACTGGACATGCAACACATGTACATATCAGAACAATAGGCCTGGTTCCTTATGTTGATCACTTCTGTATATTAACCAGTTTGTTACAGTCCCTTGGGTGGTCAGTGTACAGAGGTTCTACTATATTTGGAATTTTTTTATTTGGCATTTTTTTTTACTTTGTATCTATATAGATCAAGTTGAATATATGCTTTCATATTCCTAGTCAGGTTCATGATTGTTATTTGTCCTTTTTGAACAAGAATAAAGTCCATATTAACCTCACAAAAGTTTGTTATTTTTCTAATAACTTTTTTCTTCACATATTTTTAATGCTGTGGTCCTATAATCACTAGCATTGCATCATCTCTAAAGCTTAGACAACTGACTATCTTGTACACATCAAATTCTAGTCTGTTTTGTCCTTCATTCTTTCTTGTTTAAAATGAGAAGTGCCATCACCCATTAATTTTTCTCCAGCTTATCTCCAAGAGAAAGCCAAATGTATGCTTAGTGTGCATTTATAAGGCAACACATGTGTATACATTAACCTATAGACATATGTGTGTGCAGCGACATACAGTCACATAAAACATATTACATAGGGGCAGAGGCAAGATGGCCGACTGGAGCCAGCTCTCCACAGAGGCTCCCAGACAGAAGGAGAGTTAAAAGACAGAAGTTTAGCAAGTAAGCTGATGGTTTGGAGCTCAGCAAAGAGAGAATGTTGAAGAATGCACATCAACCCTGCTGAGGCGAGCTGTGACCCCAAGGATACAAACAAAAGTACAAAATCCATCACCAAGCATAGGGGAGTCCCTTCCTCCATGAGAATGGCTCACAGTATACTTTCTACAAACAAGTTAGCAGAGTTCAAACATCCTCCAATTTTATCCCACGGGAGAGACCTTCTAAAAACCGGACCTCCTTCCCCTACTAGGGTGCCATGGCACTCTCCTACCAGGCATAAAACTGTGTAAAACTGTGTATATTCTCTACCTGCAATTCTGAACTCCCAGCATTCCCCTCCACTCTCACCCTGAGGTCTGGAAGCCTGTCTCCCATGGAGTCCAGATTCTCAGGCATTTTCTCAAGAGGTGTGGACCAGGGCATGGGCTGTTGTAGGCCTGTGCTGATTTTGCAGCCCAGGGATAAGGAGAAACAGTGGACTGAAGGAACCATACGGGAAAGGGAAAGGCAGTGCCTCCTGGCACAGAGCGTCAGTGGCAGCAGCGGGAACAATAGGGCTCACACCCCTGGGGATATTTTGGAAAGTCACTCCCCGTCTCTCTGGGCAAGCAGAGGAAGCTGGGCATCTTCTCCAGTGGCAGACACTGGCGGAGCAGATCTGGGATGGTAATGCAGACCCTGTGAGCAAAGGGTATGCCTGAGGCAGTACCAGCCTGGGTGGAGCACGGCGGGATGGTGAATTGAAGACACATGCATAGAGACGGCCTACTCCCAGGGCGGGTCTGAGCTAGAGGACTGCTTTAGTGAGCATACACAGGGATGGCATACTCCCAGGGTGGGGCTGAGGCAGAGGACTGCTTTAGTGAGCCTAAGAAACACCTGGTCCTCAGGGGATCATAGCTGAGACAAAGGGAGTTAGGCCAAGGCTGGGACTCCGAGCCGAGTGTGAGCTCTAACTGCTCCTGCCCCAGCACAGACTGCAGGGGAAACAGAAACACCAGCTCTGAGCAGTAGCACAGACGGGGGTGGAGTCTCAGTTTCTGTGAACTCAAAACAGCACCTGGTGTGCAGGGGAATATAACCAGGACAGAATCACAAATTCTGCGTATTATAAGTGTCAGCAACATCAATTTGGGTGGAGGTGGAAGGGAGTGAACTGCCCCAGGTTCCATTAACCACCCGAGGTTGTCAGGCCTCAGCTTCCCCTGCCAGATGGAGGCAGAGGGCGGAGGCCTGGCCGAGGAGACATAAGATTTCTCTGTGACTCAGACAGGCTCAAACTCCTGGAGCATCTGCTTATTGGAGGGAACTGGGTCATAGCCCTGTGGGTTAGCAGTGACTGGGTGTGAAAGAGGTGTAAGGTGGGAAGGAGGCATCAACCTTCCCAGACTAATTCATTTGCTGTGGGGGGGCCTTGTGACCCCATTGAACACCAGAACGAGTCATACCGGAGCTGCCAGCAGACCCCTGCTATCTAGTTGCCAGAGATCTTTTGCATTCCCTCACTTGAGACAGGGTACTGACTGGGACAACTGATTTGGATCTCTTGGACTGGACCAATCACCCAAAGACTATCCATAGTGTAGTCCTTATCCATATCCATACTACCCTGGGTATGTGGTTGTGGGAAGGTTTAATTTTACTTTTCCAGTTGTTGCCTGTGGGGGGTGGGGTAACTTAATTTTTGGGATTTCTCCACAGCCAAGACTCCAATCCACAGTAACTAATTCACTAGGGTAGGACAGAGACCAGCTGAAAACAAGACAGAGAAACTTAGCCCTACCACGCCAAGTAAGTCTCCAGTCTCAGGCCATAGCACTGTACAGGTCTTTGTAAAGCTCTAGGGGAAAAGGTATAGATATCAGTCTCAGCTCTTGGGCACTACTCTAGCTCTAGCAGTCATCTAGCTCTAATCACTACTCCAGGAACCCCCCAACCGAACTTCACCTTATCAGCTCATCTAGCCAAATGGTGTAAAATAATCATGGGGCGAAATCAGTGGAAAAACTCTGGTAACATGAATAACCAGAGTAGATCAACTCACCCATGGAACGATATGGCAGACACAACTGAAGATTTCATTCATAAACAAATGGCTGAGATGTCAGAAATCAAATTCAGAATTTGGATTGCAAAGATTAATAGAATGGAGGTAAAGTTGGAATTAGAAATTCAAAGAATATTTCAAAAGTTGTCTCAAGAATTCAATAAATTCAAATACAAAATCACCAAAGATTTTGACACACTGAGACAAGAATTTGCAGCCCTCAAAGATCTGAGAAATACAGTAGAATCCCTCAGTAACAGAATGGAGCAAGCAGAAGAAAGGATTTCTGACATTGAAGACAAAGCTTTTGAACACTCCCAAGCACTCAAAGAGGAAGAGAAATGGAGAGCAAAAAATGGATCATTCTCTCAGAGAACTTTGGGATAATTCAAAGAAAACTAATATTTGCCTCATAGGAATTCCTAAAGGTGATGAAGTTGTTTCACAAAGTACAAAGGGCCTTTTTCATGAGATTATGAAGGAGAACTTTCCAGACATGCCAAGAGATTCTGAAATTCAGATAGACAGTTTCAGAACCCCAGCACAACTCAACCCAAATAAGACAACCCCCAGGTACATCATAATTAACTTCACTAAAGTTAATATGAAGGAGAAAATTATGAAGGCAGCCAGATGTAAGAAAACCCCTTCCTCTATAAGGGGAAGAATATTAGAATGACCGCAGATCTCTCTGCTGAAAACTTTCAAGCCAGAAGAGGGTGGTCATCAACCTTTAATCTCCTAAAACAAAACTAACTTTCAACCCAGGATCCTGTATCCAGCTAAACTGAGTTGCATTTATGATGGACAAATTAAGTACATTAATGACATTCACATGTTGAATAAATTTGCCATAACTAAACCAGCTCTCCAGGATATTCTCAGACCTATCCTCCATAATGACCAGCACAATCCTCCACCACAAAAGTAAACTCACTCAGAAACTTTTGATCAAATTCCAACTTCCACAGTGGCAAAGGGATTAAAAATGTCCACTGGACTTTCGAAAAACTTGATACCCAAAATTCTACCAGGCTTATCAATATTTACAATTAATGTGAATGGCTTAAATTGTCTTCTAAAGAGGCACAGGTTGGCTGACTGGATACAAAAACTCAGGCCAGATACCTGCTGCATACAAGAATCTCACCTTACCTTAAAAGATAAATATAGACTTAGGGTGAAGGGATGGTCATCTATATTCCAGGCAAATGGAAATCAGAAAAAAGCAGATGTTCAAATTTTATTCACAGATGAAATAGGCTTTAAACCAACAAAAGTAAGGAAAGATAAGGATGGTCACTTCATATTTGTTAAGGGTAACACTCAATATGATGAGATTTAATATTTATGCACCCAACCAGAGTGCGCCTCAATTTATAAGATAGATTCTAACAGACATGAGCAACTTGATTTCCTCCAGCTCCATAATAGTGATTTTAACACTCCTTTGGCAGTGTTGGATAGATGCTCCAATAAGAAGCTAAGCATTGAAATTTTAGATTTAAACTTAATCATTCAACATTTGGATTTAACAGACATCTACAGAACATTTCATCCTAACAAAACTGAATACACATTCTTCTCATCAGCCCACAGAACATACTCCAAAATTGATCACATCTTAGGTCACAATTCTAAGATCAGCAAATTTAAAAGAATAAAAATTATTCCTTGCATCTTTTCAGACCATCATGGAATAAAAGTTGAACTCAGTAACAACAGGAATCTGCATACTCATAAAAAAAATGGAAATTTAACTTATGATGAATGATAGATAGCTGGGTCATAGAAGAGATTAAGAAGAAAGTTACCAAATTTTTGGAACAAAATAATAATCTGGAAAACAAAACTGAGAAGTGATCAAGGAACACAGCAGCATCTCAGGTTATAAAAGCAACACTAATAAATCTGTAACCTTTAAATATACCAACAATAGTCAAACCGAAAAAATAGTCAAGGACTCTATTACGTTCATAGTAGTGTCAAAGAAGATGAAATATTTGGGAGTTTACCTAACAAAGGACAAGAAAGATTTCTATAAAGAGAACTATGAAACTCTAAGAAAAGAAATAGCTGAAGATGCTAACAAATGGAAAAACACACCATGCTCATGGCTGGGAAGAATCAACATTGCTAAAATGTCCATATTATCCAAAGCAACATAAAATTTTAATGCAATCCCTATTAAAGCTCCACGGTCATACTTTCTTTCTTTCTTTTTTTTTTTTTTGAGACAGTGCCTCAAGCTGTTGCCCTGGGTAGAGTGCTGTGGCATCACAGCTCACAGCAACCTCTAACTCCTGGACTCAAGTGATTCTCCTGCTTCTGCCTCCCAAATAGCTGGGACTACAGGTGCCCCCCACAATGCCTGGCTATTTTTTGGTTACATTTGTCACTGTTGTTTGGCAGGCTCAGGTTGGATTCGAACCCACCAGCTTAGATGTATGTGGCTGGTACCTTAGCTGCTTGAGCCACAGGTGCCAAGCCTTTGCTGTTATACTTCAAAGATCTTCAAAAAATAATACTTCATTTTATATGGTATCAGAAAAACCCTCAAATAGCCAAGCCAAGACATTATTCAGAAATAAAAAGAAAGCAGAAGGAATTACACTACCAGACCTCAGACTATAGTATAAATTGGTAGTGATCGAAACAGCATGGTACTGGCACAAAAACAAAGAGGTGGATGTATGGAACAGAATAGTGAACCAAGAGATGAACCCAGTACTTACCGTTATTTGATTTTGAGAAGCCAATTAAAAACATTCAGTGGGGAAAAGATTCCCTATTTAACAAATGGTGCTGAGTGAACTGCCTGGTGACCTGTAGAAGACTGAAACTGGACCCACACTTTTCACCATTAACTAAGATAGACTCTCACTGGATTAAAGATCTAAACTTAAGACATGAAACTATAAAAATACTAGAAGAGAGTGCAGG
Source organism: Loris lydekkerianus (assembly GCA_963574355.1). Classification (NCBI taxonomy): domain Eukaryota; kingdom Metazoa; phylum Chordata; class Mammalia; order Primates; family Lorisidae; genus Loris; species Loris lydekkerianus. The sequence continues at coordinate 1,555 of CAUYPK010050373.1, read as the reverse complement.
GAAAACTCTTGAAGAAATCGGCCTGGGTGAATATTTTATGATGTGGACCCCCAAGGCAATTGAAGCAGTATCAAAACTACACTACTGGGACCTGATCAAAGTAAAAAGCTTCTGCACAGCCAAGAACACAGTAAGTAAAGCAAGCAGACAGAATCAGAGAAGATAATGTGCAAGTTATGTCTCTGCAAAGGAATCCACAGAGAACTCAAACATATTAGCAAGAAAAGAGCAAGTGATCCTATTTCAGGCTGAGCAAGGGACTTGACGAGAAACTTCTATGAAGAAGACAGGCACTTGGCATACAGATATATGAAAAAATGCTCATCATCCTTAATCATCAGAGAAATGCAAATCAAAACTACTTTGAGATATCATCTAACTCTAGTAAGATAAGCCCACATCACAAAATCCCCAAACCAGAAATGTTGGCATGGATGTGGAAAAAAGGAAACACTTCCAAATTGGTGGTGGGAATGCAAAGTAATACGATCCTTTTTCAAAAATGTTTGGAGAACACTTAGAGATCTAAAAATAGACCTGCCATTCGATCCTGCAATTCCTCCTCTAGGTATATATCCAAAAGACCAAAAATCACATTATAACAAAGATATTTGTACCAGAATGTTTATTGCAGCCCAATTCATAATTGCTGTATCCTCCCACCTCGGCCTCTCCCAAAGAGCCAAGATTACAGATGTGAGCCACTTCACCCTGCCTGCTGTTATTTACATTTTTATTACAAAAATGATTTTTCAAACACATTACAATAGTAGAAAAGTGATTTTACCTTAATTTTTTTTTTTTTTTTTAGACAGAGTCTTACTATGCTGCTCTTGGTAGAGTGCCATGATGTCACAGCTCACAGCAACCTCAAACTCTTGGGTTTAAGTGATTCTCTTGCCTCAATCTTCCAAGTAGCTGGCACTACAGGTGCCCTTCACGACGCCTGGCTATTTTGTGTTCTACCTGTCATTGTTGTTCAGCAGGCACAGGCCAGGTTCGAACCCACCAGCCCCAGTGTATATGACCAGCGCCCTACCCACTGAGCTACGGACTCTGCCATGGAAGTTGTTTTTTAATTGAAAATATGCTTTGGGTGGCTCCTGTGGCTCAAAGAGTAGGGCACCAACCCCATATACTGGAGGTGGCAGGTTCAAACTTGGCCCCGGCCAAAAACTGCAAAAACAAAAAAAAGAAAGAAAAAGAAAATATGCTTTATGGGAGGGAGAAGGTTTTGGTGGAGGGAGGGTAATGGGTGGGGCCACATCTATGGTGCATGTTAGAAAAGGTACAGGCGATTGCACTAATGTACACAGCTATGATTTAACAATTAAAAAAAAAAATAAAACAAGAAAAAACCCATTTGGGTTTCGGCAAGAGACTTTAAATACTTGCCCCAACAAGAAGGGGATTAGACCTATTAACTGCCAAAAAGGGAGGCATCTGTTTATTTTTGCAGGAGAAGTGCTACTTTTATGCCAACAGATCTGACATCATGCAAAACAAGATCAAAACACTCCAAGAAGATCTAGAAAAGAGAAGAAAAGAAATTTTA